>JAPTJF010000587.1:0-19185 GCA_029339195.1 Micractinium sp. NFX-FRZ
GCAACTCCATACTTCACCAGGCCCGGCCATGACCCTAAATGTGGGCCGCTGCAGCTTGGCGGTGCATGCAGGCTTTCGGCGATGCGGCGCCTGAAGGTAGGCTTGCAGGGCGCAACCCTCATTTCGGGGTCATGGCCGGCATGGGGGATGCAAGCACGGCATCAAGCGAGCACAAGAGCAACTCCATACATCACCAGGCCCGGCCATGACCCTAAATGTGGGTTGCTGCAGCTTGGCGGTGCATGCAGGCTTTCCGTGGTGCGACACCTGCCGGTAAGCCTGCAGGGCACCCCTTTTTTCGTGGTCATGGCCGGCCTGCACCATGGCGCCCGGGGATTTGCTGGCTGCTTTGCATCTTCACCTCGTTGTCCTCCTTACCACATTTCGATGCAGTTTTATGGCAATTGGTTTGACTCTGATTACATTGTTCCGGAAAAAAAATGTGTTCATTCGTAAAAACGGACTTCTAAAGCTGGGGTGGGTTGCCAGCAATGTTTGCGGCAGCATGTTGGCATCATATGATTGGCTTGCAAAGCAGCACGGAGGCAGCACGTGTACATGAACAAACTGCGATTGGCACTTCGCAAGACAGTACTCTGAGGGAACAAAGGGAACAAAATTGATGGGGTCGAACAAGGTAGAATGAAAGGAAAATGGGGGCAAGGTGAAAGTAGGGCGCATCCGCCAAAACCACGAACAAAGGAAAGCTCAAGCAACGTGGATTATTCTAACGACACAAGTGATAACAGCACATGATGAGCGGACTCTGCATTCGCCGTTCACATGTTGTCCGACTGTTGTTGTTCGCCAGCACGGGCGCGGCGCTCTCTCAGCTCTCTCAACGCGTCTTCTATGGTGGGGGCAGTGTAGACAACCTTTTCAACGAGCTCGTAAAGCTCTTTGCCGGCATTGGTGTTGCTGCCGGTGTTGTCGCTACCCCCACTCGTGCCTGCCTCACCGCTGGCTGGCCCGCTGCCTTCAGCACGCCTCACGAGGCGCTCGGCAGCGCCCCAACCGGCCTCTTGTGTGGCCCGCTGCGCCTCCTCCTCGTCTGCCTGCTGCTGCCGCTGCCACTCTTGCAGCTGGTGCTCCGGCAGCCGCTGTTGAGTGTTGCCGGGGGTAAGGTGCACAACGGAAGGTGTGTCGGTGACTTGCGGCCGCCATTGTTGCAGCTGCTTCCGCGGCGCCGCTGCAATAGCTGTTGTGTACAGCTCCGCTATCACCGCTGATGCAGCCTTGACCCGGCCATCCACCGCCTCCAGTTCAGAAGAGCTGCCGCTGGCTGTGTCTGTGCTGTGATTGTTGCTGCTGCCGGCGCCGCTGCCGGCGTTGCGACCGCCAGCGGGAGCGGCTCCGGTAGGTTGCTGCACCGTGGCTGGCGCTGCTGCCTTCGTCCGTGCCTCTGCCAGCAGCTGCTCTGCTTCCTCCTCCTTTTGCTGCCCTCTGATTCGCCAGCCGCCCGCCGTGACTGCTGCATTTTGCGCAATGCTTACCAACTCTCGCAGCCGCCCCAGGGACGCAGCGCGCACCTCCACGTTGGCTTGGCTCTCAGGGTCGGGAAGCAGTGTTGTGGCCCTGATAGGGTTGGCGGCATCAGGGAAGGCGATGGAGGCGTTGGCAGCGTCGATGGCTGGCCGCTCAAGCACTTCAGCCAAGGCATTCAGCACGTCAGCTACAGCCGCCTCCGCCTTGGCCAGCAGTTGCCTGGCCTCCAAGGAGCTGCACGGGCTCAGCTCCTGGGCAAGCGCCAACACATCATCATGTCGCTGATATCCCGAGCTGCCAAGCTGGGCGCCTGCAGCCGTGACGCTGCCAACAGCCTCGTCCAGCTGTTTACTCAGCACCTCAACTTCCCGCTGAGCCGCTGCCACCGACGCCATCGTGCGCAGCGCTGCCTCATGCCGCGCGGCTGCCAGTGCACGGCTGCCCTCTGCAATGCGCTGCGCCAGCTCAAGGCGACTGTCCAGCAGGGCTGCAAAGTCCACTGCCCCCATGTCGTCTAGAGTGGTGGTAGACATCTTCGCTGCTACCAAAGCCTCATCCTCCTCCTCTATGCTCAACGCCTCCGCTGGCATGCCAATTGCCGCTTCCGCTTGCTGTTTGGACTCCGCTGTTGGCTGAATGCTGAGCTCCACCTTAGAGGAGGCCATGATCTGGTCGATGGATACGGTGGCAAAGGCGTCTGTGACGGACAGCTGCTTGAAATCTGCAGACGAGCCATGGTGAAGCGGGGGCGGGCAGGGGCCGAGGAATCTCATGTGTGGGCTCAATGAAGTGACAAATCAATAGCGGCCAATCCCTTCCGCATGGCGTGCCACAGCAGGGCAGGCGGGGAAATGTGCATGTTGGCAAGCGGGCACTGTGTGCGTCTAGCAAGCGTGTCATGCTGATTGCATCAAACTGGCAGCCATGGCACGTCAGTCATGAGCCATGACACACCAGCGATGCTCATGCTACCTCCAAGAAACTGCGTTCACAGGCAGGCATACACAAGAAAGAGCAGTGCTATGCTCTCACCCACCCATGCACTCAGCCCATGCACACACTCCCCAAATCACTCACCCAACAGAAGGCGCGCAAACACCGCTGAGGTCTCAAGCTCAAACTCTTGACGCGGGTCAAATGCGGAGTAGGCTCGGGCACTAACGATGCGGTCCACAGCATTGATGTCCTGCAAGGGTGGGGAAGGGGTCACGATGGGGAATGGTGCGCAGATGAGTGAACCTTTTGTAGTGTTGTGCAGGGGAATGGTGTGCGGGCTGCTGGGTGGGCCACTGAGAAGTAACTTGCTACAACGTAGCACTGACGGACAACACGGGTGCAATGTGAGCCCAAAGATGGCACGTAGGGAGCCCAGCACACGCCAGCTGTCCCTAAATCACAACCACATCACACGCCTGCATTGACCCTCTGCCTTACCTCTAGAAAACCCTTCCAAAGCCCATCCAGGCGCGTCAGCATCGTGTCGCGCTCAACCAGGGAGGCCACAGATTCCACCTCCACCGGCGTGGTACCACCCGCAGTATGCAGCGGGTCGCAATACCAAAACTTGAGCAGCTCGCGCTTGTTGCGGTGCTGGACAGCAAGGAAGTCTGCAACCCAGGCAGCCAGCCGGCGTGCCGTGGGTGAGTAGTCGCCAGCCAGTGGTGGGTCGGCGCCGCCCAACGAGTCGGGCAACGGTGGTGGCGGATCGAATGCTGCGGAGCGCTCCCTAAGCGCCGCCAGCTGCTGCTGCTCCCGCAGTTGCAGACGGATGCTCTGCTGATACTGCTCACAGCCTGCCGCATCCGCAGTCACCTCGTGCTGTGCTACCACCTGCTGTTTTTTTGCCATCACCTCTTCCTGAGGCATCAGCTGCCACACCGGTCCCAGCTGCTGCTGCACATCAGAATCCCACTGCTTGTGCTGCTCTTGATCCTCCACTGGCTGTACCATGCGTGTGTGAGGAAGCGGGCCGCCTGTCGCTAGTGCCCAACGCAAGCGGGTAGCGGTGGGGCCCACAGCAATGTTGATGTACGGGGCCACCACCGCAAAGACTGGGTCAACACCAACCTTGAATGGGGCGCCTGCAATAACAGAAGCGATGGCGGGGAAAGCGGGGTGAGCAGGTCGCATTGGGGGGCAGCAAGCTATCGCCATGGAAACGCAATATGGCGTATGGCGTCCAGTATGTGCAGGGCGTCCACCCAGCTAATCGTGCCGTATGTGGTCATGACAGCATGTCGCAGGAGGCACATATACAGTCGTGATCAAGACAGCAGCGCTCCGAATGGCACCCGCCCACATGTCCCTTCCCACCTTCAAAGTCAATCGTCTGCCCCAAATCGGTCTGGTTGACCAGAGCAAAGAGGTGCTGCACCAGCAGGTCCAAGTCCCACTGAGTGGGTGGCTGGGAGGCATCCACTAGGCGAGACACCATGGAGTGTGCCACGTCCTGAACAGGGAGAGAACAGGGCAAAGGGGTACAGGCGGTTCAGGTAACGGGGACAGCAGTCCCGGTGGCCAGGAAGGCTGCGCAAGTCTTCTTAGCATACACCACCAACCAGCCACATTGCAGGCTCCGACAGCAACAGGCACATTACTGTTGCCTTGCGTGCAATCTACCAATGCGACCAAGCATTGTGCTACTGCAGCAGTGGCAATATCCGGCTGTGTTGGCCCACCTGGAGGTAGCCGTGCAGCAGGTTGCGCCGGTCAGCAGCGCCCCCTTGGAGAATCATGCGCCTGCATACGGCAGGCACAGCAGCTAAGGGCAGGGGCTCAGACATGCAAGCACAGCCAGGAGACTACATTAGTCAGGGTTTATGTGCAGGCTTGAGCAACTCCTTGTAATGCCCTCGATGCAATGAGTGCGCAGCGTGGTGCCGCCGCACCTGAGGCGGTACATGTGGCGGCGGTACTTGTCCACCACAGCGTCCTTCTGCCGCATCGAGTCACGCGCTGCAAGCAAGCAGGCGAGAAGGGCAGGGGGGGGAATAAAAATAGGAGGCAATAGTTGGGTTGCAGAATGTCTTGTGTTGCAAGTTTCGGTGGAAACGCTTGGACTGTAAGCCCAAACAAGCAGCAAGTGGGAGGGCACACGTGGCTGCCAAAGGTGGTGTGCCCTGCATCAACAACAGGTGCAGCATCCAGCCCAGCCATGAAAGAGTTCGGCTTATAGCCAAGTGCACACTCTGCAAGCAGTACTGCAAAAACCAGCCACTCAGCCAGTTGACCCGCCAGGCTGGCAGCTAGGCAGCACAGGCTTACACTGGCGTGCCTCGCCCTCCACCGCGCGCACAGCTTCACGGACCACCATGGCACTGGTGTGCGAGTCCAACTGCAAGAGGGGTTCATAGTTGGAATGGGGGTGAGGAAATACATGACTGGCCCCAAGATTGCATCCAAAAAGCAACACCGCTGTTGAGCAGGTGTGTGCCAGACATCGTGTCCAAACAGGGAGCCCAGCAGCACGACTCACACAGTACGACACATCATCAGCACGATACAGATAGCAGCATTGCCCAGAGCGGTGCGCGGCACAGCCGAGCTGCATAATATGCTGCATGTTGGCACAAGTGTGCGATGCATACAGCATGCCACATCACAACTCAGCTACATGGCACACAAGATCCCAGAGGAGAGCGACGCCACCTAGTACGACATGTGCAGACAGCACAGCAGTGGACAGTAAAACTCAGCAGCACCACACCTTAATACACCCTACAAGGAAGCAATAAGCGGCACAATGATGGGGCCGCACCTCTCCATGCAGCAGGTTGAAGAGCAGATTCATGTTCTCTAGCGACAGCTGCGCCTTGTCTGGGTTCGACTGGAGGTAGGCCTCCCAGGCTGCTATGTCTGTGCGCAGCTTCTCCCCGGTGCAAGCCATCAGCATCTCTGCAGGAAGACAAAGCGTGGGATGGCGGAGCCAAATGACGCACAGCACACACACAAGGCAGGGGCAGGTCTGGATGGAGGCGTGCTCCTGCAGGAACTAAGGCCGTAATGCATGGCATGTGCTCAGCCTCGACGGGCAGATGCACTTGCAGAAGCTGACAAAGCTTTCAGCGGACCGTGGAGCAGGCATGTCCCCAGTGGTGCTGCAGGCAGCGCAAGGTGGCTGACACGGGAACGCTTTTGGTTGGGTGGGGAGGACACCTACCATATGCACGCCGCAGACCGCCGACCGCCGCTGAGTTGCGCACGTTCATCATGCTGTCATCCAGAGACATCACCAAGTGTGTGTCGCCGGGGTCGCCCTGCCTGCAGCCGGACGAACAGGTTGAGGCATGGTGAGTGAAGAAGAAGAAGAAGAATACGCCCTTGGGCGTGGGTTGAGGAAACCAGCAGAGGTGTGGGCCCCCATGGCGGGGGCCCCCTCCACTGGTTACCGGAGGCATGGTGAGTGCAGAGGGAGGCAAAGCGAGACTGCTAGGCATGCCAAGCTGCAGTACGCCTTCGATGGAGACAACCTAAGCAGCAGTGCTGAAGGCAGGCGGCAACCCCTGAACATTGGCTGCAAGACCTGAAGCACTCAATCGGTGGACCTGCAAACAAGCGGCAGTGCCAGAATCAACACCCGCCCCCACCTCTAGCCCGTGCCCACCTGCCGGAGCGGCCCCGCAGCTGCAGCTCGCTGCGCTGTGTGTCGGGAAGTGACGCCATGATGACCCTCAACCCGCCTGCATCGCGCACCTGCAGCAGGAGCAGCGGCGGCGGCGGCGGAAGCATCAGGATTTGGTTGTGGTGGCAGCAGGAGCAGCAGCACGACCAACCAGAAGCAGCTATGTAACTGGGACGGTGGCTACGAATTGTGGCCACAAGCCAAAGAGCACAGCATGCAGGGCACCCAACAACTAGCTGCTTGAGCCGTAGAGCAATGGCTGGACAGGGCAGGAAGGCACGCAGTTGCTCACCTGCTCCGCCTGGTCAGCGCAAAAGGTGTCAAACCAGAGCCACTGGAGCAGGATGAAGCGCTCGAGTGCCAGCTCCAGCTGGTGCACCAACGTCTCGTGCCCAGCCCTGCCCTGCTGCTGCCCCTCCTCCTGCTGCCGCTGGTGCTGTAGCTGCTGTGCTTGCTGCCGTTCGTGTTGGTATACCTGCGCCTGCTGCTGCGGCGCCTGCTGCTGCTCACCCTGCTGCTGCGCCTCTGTGATACGCTGCGCCGCAACAGCAGCCCAGTCAAGCTCCTCAAAGCACTTGTGCAGCCTGCACGTGCATGGAGTGAGCAGGTCAGGCGTAGCCCAGGCATCACAAGGAGTGGCATCCGGGGCCAGCAAGTCGAGTGCAAGCAGTTTGAGCAGCGCCAGGGTCAATTATGAGCGGTGTGCAACCCGTTGAGCTGCTGATGCGACACGTAGTGGCACAAACCCGCCCCATCCACACCCCACCCCAAGCCTCACTTGAGCTGTGCCTTCACCACCTCTGCAGCCTCCACGCGCTTGATCAGCCAGGCAACCGCCTCGCGCCCGGCATGCTTGCCCGCCGCTTGGCCAGGACTGAGCCAGGGCACGCGCAGCTGCTCTACTCCTGCTGCTGCCGCTGCCGGAGCAGGCGGCCCCTGCCACAACTGCTCGTGCAGGCTCGCCTGTTCCTGCCCTCTCGTCGGCTGATGCGCATCCTGCTGCCCCTCCGCTGGCAGCGGCAGCGGCCCATCCTGCTGCTGCGGCAGCGGCAGCTGCTGCCTGCTGGCTGCCTGCCGCTGTGTCAGCTGCTTGATGAGCCCCCGGACTTCCAAGAAAGCCTGGTAGGCCTGCGCGGGAATGCTGGCTGCCATGCTGTCGTCTGACATGAATGTTTGCGAGACAATGCCGAGCGGCAGTGCGGGGAGGTACTGGTCCATGTCTGGGGAGGCTGCGGGAGGGCAGCGCAGGCAGAGGTGGGGGGCAGTCAGTGCACTAGGGTGGCAAGGGAGCTAACAGCAGACAAGCAGGCAGGCGTGCAGGCAAGTTGGCCAGCAAGCAGCTGGGTGGTATTGATGGAAGGCAGGCAGGCAGGCGGGCTGGCAGGCGGGGCATGAAGGCAGGCAGGCAGTGCAGCGCTGTAAGAGCAAAAGAGTGCACGGGTGTGGGCCCTGCACACTGGTGCACAAGCTGGTAGCCCGGTGTTGCCGCCAAGCCAGGCCCACCTGGGGCCATCGTCTGCAGCAGCTTGTTCTCCAGCAGCATCTGCACGAGGCCCTTGGGGTTGCCGCCCAAGAGGATGTCGGTGCCCCGGCCCGCCAGGTTGGTGGCAATGGTGATCTGCAAACAGAACACGGCAGTATGTCAGCTGGCAAGGGGCATGCAGCGGCACCACCAAAGCGGCAGCCCGGCAGCAACATAGCGATAGGCCAGGGATACCAACAAAGCATGCGGCGAGCACGCACGTGCTCCACGATGCGGCATGGAGCATACAGCCAGGTGGCCAAAAGCTTCTTGAAGTGCAGGCAGCAGAGGCAGCGGCAGGTAGCGGCAGGCATAGGGGCCTCACCGAGCGCGGGATGCCAGCCTGTGCAATGGTGCTGGCCTCAAAGCGTGCGCGCTCTTGGTCCGCGTTCAAAACGTTGACGTTGATGTTGAAGGCGTCCGCGTCCCTGCAGAGGCAGCGGTAGGCGGGAGCTCAGCGGGGCGGCTCTGTGGCAGCTGCACCCTTGCATGTGCAGCCTTGGCCTGGCCTCATGCACGGTCCCCGCACTACGGCTCATCAGGATTGGGCTGCCATGACCAGCGGTGTTGTACGTAATTGCGGTGACAGGCGCAGGGCAGCACCCACGCGTGCGTAGCAAAGCAGGCACAAGCGCGCATGCCTGCTGCGGTGCACCGGCACTCACTTGGCCCAGTCCTCCACCATGCGCGCCAAAGCACGGCTCTCCATGACGCTGCCCGTGCCAATCAGCACTGGCTGGTTGTTCCTGGCGTACCAGGGCCCCACCGACTCCTCAAGCAGGCTTATGATGTACTGGTTGCGCCCCTGAAGATGATGAAGGGCGCCAGAGGGGGCAGTGCGACAGTTGGGGGAAGCAACGCAAAGAAGTTGGGCCCTAATTACACCATGCTGGCGCCGACAAGACACAACGTGCCCCCACCCATTCACCCTGCTCCACCCTCACCTCTTCGTATGCAAACATGCGCAGCGGGTGGTCGATGCGCTGGCTGGGGCGGTGCGGCGGGACGCGCACCACATCCAGCCCGTATGCAGTGCTGAACTCCATCTCCTCCGTCACAGCCGTGCCCTGCAATTTACAAGGGGTGGGCACGGTGGAGAGCTGGTCGCTGGCAGAACAGCGGGCTCAAAAGGCATGGCGGACCAGCGATCTGTGCTGCTGCCTGAACAGGGGCGCTTTGCACCGGAGTCCGTCCTGCTAGCTCATGGCTATTAAGCTGGGCGGACTCCAACTATACCTGCCCCCACATATCACTTCCAGCCACACTACCGCTTGACTGCCGTGCGCAATTTCCTTGCGCCCCCACCTCAGTCACCAGACCTCCCGTCTCTGCCTGCCTCAGCACCAATTCAAGACAATCCGCCCTCCTCACCGTCATGCCCGCCAGCTTCTGGTAATATCTGAAGAAGAACTGGTAGGAGATGGTGGCCGTGGAGACGTACTCGGGGCGGATGGTGACGCCCTCCTTAGCCTCGCACGCCTGGCAGCGGGGGAGGGGCAGGCAAACAGGCTGAGAGTTGGGGGCTGGGCACAGAACTTGGAATGCGGAAGACGGAGCTGGAGGATGCATTGTGGGCATGCGCATGCGCGCGGGGAGAGGCAGAGGCAACAGCCAACCCAACCTGGTGCCACATTGAGTAGCGCCCCCTGCACCCAGACCCCAGTGTCGCTGCCCGCCCACCTGGTGCACCCCTGCCTGCCACACGCTCTTGACCTTCTCCCGCCCCGTGGGCAGGTCAATGATGACCACCTGCCACAGTGGGGGAAAGGCACAGCACAGCTCAGCACAGCACAGCACAGCACGGCACAGCATGCTGTGAGCAGGCAGATGAGAGGTTGGTCCAATGAGTCAGCTGAGGCAGCAGCTGCTCAGCTCAGCGCACAGCAGGCCCCATGCCAGGTGGCGCCATGCGCACAACCCGGCCTCGTTGCAACCCTGCCCCCACCTGGTTGTCCCGCTTCAGGTAGTGGACGCCGGCGATGTAGCAGAAGTGTGCACGTGCGCAGGTGGTGAGGAAGACGCCCCAGGCCTGCGAGGGCGCGTGGCGAGCAGGGCAGAGAGCGGGTGTCATAAAGGGTGGGTGAGCACAGAGGTGTGCTCTGCCTATCTACAACTGTGTTCATGCAGGCGTAGCATCTGGCGGACACGTGCTGAGCAGGCAGCACACCGCGTGCGGCCACCTGGCCTGTGTGCTCCATGCTGCGGCAGGCAGCTGGCCCCAAGCCAGAGCAGACCAGTGCAGCGCGAGCGTACCCATCCACCCTGCCAGCCAGCCAGCCAGCCAGCCAGCCAGCCACCTACCCTACTCACCAGCATGCTGCCCCACAGCACCAACGGGGCCACCGCGCGCAGCTGCTGCTCGCTGGGCTCCCCCGCCAGCGGCTCCAGCTCCCGCTTGCGCAGCTCCTCTGCCACTGCGCCCTTGCTCTTCAGCGGCAAGCCGGCAGCGCCGTCCCCTCCCAGAAACGTGCTGCTGTCGTCTGCCCAGTACACTGCCAGCCTGGCCTCTGCCGTGCCGTCTACCTCTGTCACCATCGCCACCGCCAGGCGCCCGTCAGCGGCGGTCGCCAGCGTCACCAAGCCGCGGTTCACTGCAGCAGGCAAGGGCAGGGGACGGGGTGTGCAGAAATTGCGGGGCTGAGCCTGATGCGGAGAGCAGCACCAGGGCAAGGCCACAGCCTGATCACAAACACGCCGAAGCATGCAGCCGCAGCACAGCAGCATCTGAGTTCAAGTCAAACCATTGTGGCCCTGCCGACCATGCTTCTGCGCTCACAGCAGCCCCTTCGACCCTTGCACTGCTGCGCACGGCCCGCCTCACCGAGCGCCCGCACTAGGTTGATGGTGCCGCGGGCTGTGATGTTGGCGTGCAGGTACTGGGGTCGCAGCAGGATGTCCGCCTTCTCCTCCTCCTCCTGCAGCTCCTGATCCGTCAGTGCGTCGCTGTACAGGAAGTTCAGCTTGCCCGGCTGGTCGCGCTGCTCCGCGTACTCGGTGCGGATAATCTGTGGGCAACAACGGGGGGGGGGCAGGTGGGCGTGGGGGCAGTTGTTCAGTAAGGGTGCGGGAGGGGGTGGCATGGCTGGCAAGATGGGCAGGAAACGGGCAGGCAAGCAGGTGGGTGTGGCTTTGTGGCGCACGCACAGTCAGCGCCTGAGGGGGAAGTGCAGGGCACGTGCCAGGGCAGGGCAGGGCTGACCTCACGCTGGCAAACTGGCGGGAGCCAGAAGGGCAGTGCCCTGGGAAGGCCTCACCTCATCAGCAGCCTTCCAGCGCGCGCACTGCAGCTTCTGGTCGGCTATCACGGGGTTGGGCCCGGTGATGATCAGCGGGTTGATGGCCTCGTCTGTGGGGGTCAGAGGGAGGGCGGGAGAGGGCAGGGCACGGCCAGCAGGGGGAGATACGGTGAGCGCCCAGCAACGCATCAACGTGTATGCCTGCCAGGGGGGGGGGAGTAGTGCAGAGGTGGCACTGGGCAGACCCTGGGTATCAGCAACGCCTCACCTTAGAAGACCTAAAGTAACAGCCACGGCCCGGAGGTCACCCAGTGCACAGGCATGCCCTCCAGGCCACCCACCCACCCAAGGATCGCCCACGCAGTCGGCACTCTAAATCTGCCACTTCCCTCATCCACACACACACACACACAGAGCAACCCACCGATGAGAATCGAGTCGACCTCGTCCACCAGGGCGTAGTTCAAAGGGCGGCAGAAGACCTGCAGCCATTACGGGCAGGTGGGCAAAGATGTCACTTACTGCACCGCGGGCAGGACATCGGGGTATCCACTCACACACAGGCATGGGCAGCAGTGTGCAAGAAGCCACCTGCCCTGCTACCCCCCTGCCCTGCTCCGACGGTGAGGCTGCCGCGCCGCTACCAGCTGCCCTGCTCCACCCCGCCGTGACCGCCCCCTGTGGCACCACTGAGGTCCCGCTCCCCCCAACCTTGCTCACCAGTTGGTTGGGGTCGCTGATCGTGTTGTCAGTGAGGTAGTTGAACACCAGGTCGTAGGCTGCAGCAGCAACGGCAGCAGCGTTTGTGTGTTTACTATGAGCAAGCGTTGAGCGCGAAGCCAAGAGTGCTGCCAGGTCGGCATGAGGCGAGTGGGCAGCCGCCAGCAGTCCCGACAAACACATCGGCAAGCCGCCTGCGCCGTCACTCCTTGCTCCAAAGGAGGCCCCACCGGTGCTCTGTTAAGGGTGGGGCTCAAATGCACAGTGTGTGTGGACTGCCGGCTGTGCCCCACCAGACTGCTGCACCTCAAGAGTCAACGACTCCAACCCCACAAAGCCCCACCACCCTCCCGCCCGTGGCGTGCACCCACCCGTGGAGTAGGTGATGTCCCGCGAGAGCGCCTCGATCTTGGCGGTGATGGTGTCAGTCCACGTCAGCACACCCACAGACAGCCCCAGGAACTTGAACACCTTCCCAATCCTGCAGGGCAGGGGCAGGGGCAGGGGCCCCGGGGCAGAGGGGCATCAGGAAAAGGCGTTGGCCGGCGAGAAGAGGGTACGGGGGTGGCGCCAGCCCGGCCAGCCACCTGCACTCCTGACCGCGGCACTGTCCAGCTAGTGCGCCACCCCAGAAGCCTCCAAAGAGGCAGTGCCACAGCATGCAGCAGGTGTAGAAGTAGACCCCAGTGCCTGCACCTTGACACCGCTCACCACTCTGCGTCTCGCTTGGCCAGGTACTCATTCACCGTCACCACGTGCACACCCTTGCCTGCACAGAGTACGGGCAGAAGGGCCAGGGAGGGATCACATGGGCATGGGTTGCTATGCGCCAGCGGGCATTGTGAGTGGCTGGTTCAAGCAGACACGCAGCCTACTGCTGCTGCCATCAGTGTCAAGGCTGGGGATCCGCCACCAGGCCGACTGCCTTGAGCCCGGAAGCCTGTCGTCAGGCTGGCCTTCTTCCCTCCTGTGCCGCTGCCCCAATATCCAACTCATGCTTGGGCGCGCCCACATCAGCGCCAGCCCTCAGCAACCCTCCTCGCACCTCGACCAAGCCCACGCTTACTCCACAACTGCACGCCCACCTGCGTACCCAAGCCACCGCCGCCACCCCGTCCAGCACACGCCCCCTGCTCCTGCCCCCTGCCCACGCCATCCAGCGCATCTGTGAGGTCGTTGAGGCACGCCTGCCCAAGCACAGCCCCCACCAGATTCAGCACGTCCCCACTGCCCCTGCCCCACCCCTCCCCACCTGTGAGGGCGTTGAGGTAGGCGGGCAGCGTGGCCACCAGCGTCTTCCCCTCCCCCGTCCCCATCTCCGCCACCCGGCCCTCGTGCAGGACCAGGCCGCCCAGCTACAGGTGCCAGGGGCGGGCAGGGGAAGGATGTGTAGGGAAGGATGTGTACAACACAAAGCACTGCGGTGGCAGGGGTGCCGTAGGCACAGGGAACCGCTGGGTAAGGCTGCCCGCATGCCCTGCACATGCCGGGAGCAGCGGCAGTCCTGCGCAGGAAGACAGATGCCAGGCATGCCTCACCAGCTGCACATCGTAGTGCCGCATGCCCAGCACGCGGTGCGCCGCCTCCCGCACCACAGCGAACGCCTCCACAACAATGTCCTCGGGCACGCCACCCAGCAAGCGCTGGCTCCCGCCCCGCAGCCCCCGTGCGCCCAGCAGCCAGGACAAACCGCCGCCGCCGCTGCTGCTGCTGCTGCTGCTGCTGCTGCTGCTGCTGCTGCCGCCGCCAGCGCCCGCACTGCCCTGCTGGCCGCCCTCAAATGTGAGCAGCCGCTGGCGCAGGTCTACCGTCTTGGCTGCCAGCTCAGCATCTGTGAGCGCTGCCATGGCGGGGCTCAGCTTGTTGATGCGTGCCACTACGGCAATGTACCTGCAGGGAGGCAGGCAGGCAGGCGGGGCAGCAGGTGGCACAGGGCAGCTGCTTGGATGGCAGGCCTGGCATCAGCGGTTGTGCAGGGGACATGTGTTCCAGACATGCGAGAGGTGTTTGCATCTGTGTCACATGTGGCTTCAAATCCTGCCTGCCTGCCTGCCTGCCTGCCTGCCTGCCTGCCCCCCGCTCCACGCTGCAGGGCCTGTGCATTGAGCCACCCTGTGAGGCATGGCCCAGGAAGCCACCAGCAGCCAGCGCAGCCTGGGCAGCCATGCTTCCAGAGAGCGGCAGCACAAACCTACCCGCGGAGCACCTCCTGGGCCCCAGGCTTCAGCTTGTCTAGATGCGTGCGCCAGTGCTCTGGAGCCAGGTCTTCCACCTGTCAGAGGGGCGGGAACAAATGTGGCTAGAGCTGCCATGAGTGAACTTACGCAGGCAGGGCGAAGAAGGTGCCCGGCAGCAGGCGGCGGCAGCAGGCGGCACTGGCGGCAGCGCACCCTCGGAAGCTGCTCCAGGCTCCGTGTCGGCTGCATGCCCTCCTCATCGCTCGAGCTCCCTCCGCCAGCCTCTCCAGGCTGCACTGCTGGGGCAGCAGCGCGCCCGGCTCGCAGAATTGAAAGCCTACGCTGTGTCACTGTCGCTGTGCGCGCTCGTGTGCCTGCCAAATGCACAGCGTGCCTTGCCGGCGCATTCAAACGGCGGGATTGCGAGCAGGCTGGCGCGCTGCCGAGGCGAGTGTTCCACTGCCCCGACCGCATATCGCCTGGCCGCTGGCTCGCTATGATCACGGTTTAATCAAACCAGAGTGCCGAATGCAATGAAGTGACGCGCCATGCAAGAGAGAGCAGTAGCCCATGCATGGCGGGAGGAAGGCGGGCAGTCTGTTGCGCACAGCGGCGTCTTTGTGCACACAATGGGTATCTGCGCTAGCTAGAGGCCTACCGCCAGCGCTGGCAGCCTTCCGCGGTGGCATGTGGTCATTCCGCTTGGGCGCTAGCCGCTCCCCGCTGCTGCAGTGCTCCAGGCCTCACACAATTTCTCTGCGAGCAACCACATTGAGGTAAGCACAGCAATGTCCAAATTGCAGTGAGAGGTCAGGTGCCGTGCTCTCTCCCCCTTCTGTTGCCCTTGACGCTCACAGCCAGCGCCGCTGCTGCTGCAGTCACAGGCTCTACGCGCTTCCGGTTACCGAAATTCAGCTGCATCCCAAGCCGCCGCTCCAGGCAGCAGACGCCGGCGTGTCACAGCTCAAGCCGCCGCCAGTGCGGCGAGTGCCGCCGCCAGCCCATCCCAGCACAGCCAAGAAGCAGCAGCAGCTGCGAATGGCGGCTGCGCGGCAGGCAGCTGCGTCTGCAGCAGCACAGCAGCATTCCAGACGAATCAAGCTGGCAGTAGTGGGCGACGTGCACAGTCAGTGGGACGCCGACAGGTGCGCAGCAGGGACGGCTCATGGGCTGCTGCGCCCCTCGCTGCGCCATCTCGCTCCTCCTGCCGCCCCACCATCCTTCCCTGTCCCACTGCTATGTTGGAAGCTTTGCTGATCATACTGCCTCACCCATCCGCGACACACCACCATGCCACTTGTCTTGCCCTTGCAGCGAGGCGGCGCTGTGCTCGCTGGGCGCTGATGTGGCGGTGTTTGTGGGCGACTTTGGGGAGGAGAACGTGCAGGTGGGGGTGCATTACACTGCTCTGCTCCACATGCATCGCTGCCGTGTGTGCACTCAGTGGCTTTGATGCGAGAGCTAGATGCGCTGCGAAGGCAACGCTGGCTGGGTGCAGCGCTGCCCTGCCCTGCCATGCCTTCATCTGCCCCACTCTGTGCGCCACATCACAGCAATGCCCTCTGCCCGCCTGCCACCGCCCTCTGCACGCTCCTCTGTGCAGCTCATCCAGCGCATCGCCGACATACCGCATCCCAAGGGGGTCATTCTTGGGAACCACGATGCATGGTGAGCATGCCTGCCTGCTGTGGCATTGGGTGCTGCTGCTGCCCTGGGCATGATGGAGTGCAGCCAACCAGGATGTTAGCTGCTGGCACGTGCAGTCACACATGCACAGTGCCCTGCTGATGCCAGTTGCTTTCCAAAAAGCGGTTGCTGCAGAGCACGGGTTCGCAGCTGGCCATGCAGCAGGGCACCCTCATGGGCCCATATCTTGATTCTGCCCTCTCTGCCCGCTGCAGGTTCAGCTTGACGCGCAACGGGCGGCAGCGCTATGCCCGCGCCATGATGGCCAGCAGCAGCCTGGCCATGCGGCAGCAGCAGGGGTTCAGCGAGGGTGAGTAAGCTGGGAAGGCAGCGGCAGTTGGCGGGGCGGCGAAGGGGAGCGCTGCAGCAGAGGATGGGGCTCTGGCATGCCCTGTGGGTTAGGCAAGCACGTACTGTAGCCTGAGGAATCAGCAGCAGGACGCGCTTTGCCAGCTGCTGTTAATCCCGCTAGCTGTGCAGTTGATGGCCAGTTGGTGGCCCCATAACGCTGCACTGCCTGCCGCCCACGGTGCCCCCTGTCCCTCTGCCCCCCCCCCCCCCCCCCCCCCCCCCCCCCCCGCCTGTGCAGGTGGCAGCACGCCTGCAATCGCCGCCCAGCTGGAGGTGCTGGGAGGCGACCACTTGGGGTATGCCTCCAAGACCTTCCCCCACCTGGGCCTCACCCTGCTGGGAGGGCGCCCCTTCAGCAAGGGGGGCAAGCAGTGGAGCGATGTGGCAGGTGCGTCTGGGTGTGGGCTGGTGACGGTTCTTGTGGGCCGGGCCTTGCTGCCGCAATTCAACGTGAATCGCCCCCCCCTGCCTCAACAACGGCAATCTACCTGTCTGTATCATCCGCACGCACCCACCCACGCCCAATCCTCTCTGCCGCACCCACCCTCCCTCCAGACTTCTACTCTGAGCACTATGGCGTGGGCGGACACCAGGACAGCGCGCTGCGCATGCTGGATGTCGCGCTGGCGGCACCAGAGGAGGACTTGAAGGTGAGGGGACAGCTGGCAGGGCAGCGCTTGTGCTGGGCTGCTAGACAAGGAGGAGCAGCCTGTAAAGGAGGCGGTGCTGGCAACGCCTGCCCGCACCGTCGGGCACCTGCCACGTGCCTTGCTTGCTGCCCTCTTGCAGCCTCCTGCCAGGCCCACCCCTGTGCCCGCACCCCTACATCTGGCCACCAAACTCACCCTGCGGTTGCCTCTGCAGGTGATGGTGGCACACAACGGGCCGGCGGGGCTGGGGGGGCGCCGGCACAACATCTGCGGCGTGGACTGGACGGAGCCGGAGGCGGATTTCGGGGACCCAGACCTGCAGGTGCGGGGCTCCGGGGTGGGGGTGGCGAGGTAGAGGGCCAGGCTGTGATGGCAGGAGCCGACAGAGGTGTGGTTGGGGCTGGGCTGGTCTGGTGGTTGGGGCTGGGCTGGTCTGCCTGGGTGCACTGGTTTGTGGGCCTCCCAACGTCTTCCCCTGCCGCCGGGAGGCGTGCAGGACCTGGCCTCTTTGCATGCCGGCGAATTCATATCCCCGCTTTCCTACTGTTCCCTATGCCATCATCCTGTGCGTCCCCCACCTGCCTCCAACCTCTCCTCTGACACCCGCAGGAAGCGCTGGACATGATGGCCGCCCAGGGCCTGCGCATCCCACTGGTGCTCTTTGGCCACATGCACAGCACATTGACAGGCAAGGGAAACAGCACGGGCAAAGTCAAGGCAAAGTCAAGGCAAAGTCAAGGGAAAGTCAAGGGAAATGATATGGGCAAAGGGAAAGCAAGGGAGCTCAAGGGTGGGTGGGCGGGTGGGTGAGCACAGGAGGGAAGCCCCCAGAGGGCGGTCTGTCTGGCGCTTTTGGTGCAGCCACTAAATTGCCGTTGGGCTGATGGGAGGAATGTAGCAGGGAAAGGGTTGCGCGTGCAACAGCCCGCCTGCGGATGCTGCACCCAGCCTGGCGCACGGCCCTTGCTTGGTCATGCTGCTCCCTCGTGAGACAGCCACCTGTGCCCCATTTGCTCACCCACCCAACCCACCGCTCAACCAGCCATGACTCAGCATCCCTCTGGGCACACACACACACACACAACTGCTCCCCCTTGGCCGCCCCCCACTCCCTGCAGGCAGCGGCAGCCGCAACATGGCTGAGGTGGACCCAGCCACAGGTACCGTGTACCTCAATGCAGCCACAGTACCGCGCATACGCAGCCTGCCGCTGCCCACCCAGGCAGACGGCAGCAGCAACGGCAACGGCAATGGAAGCGGCAGCAGCAGTAGCGGCAGCAGCGGCGCCAAGGGCAGCCAAGGCGGGGATGGGGAGAGATTGAAGGGCCACCACTTTTTGGTGGTGGAGCTGCAGCACGGGGTGGTGGCGGCCGCGCGCGACGTCTGGGTGGGAGTGCAGCACACAGACAGCAGCGCAGCAGCAGCAGCGGCACCGTGCAGCAGTGGCAGCAACGGCAGCGGCTCTCCCGATGGGGCCGGCAGCAGCAGGCGTTGCATTGTGCTGCGGGAGCAAGAGCTCGTCAAAACGTCGCTAGCAACCGCGGCAGCAGCAGCAGGTTGCAATGGCGGGGCGGCAGCAGCAGTGGCGGCGGCGGCGAGTAGAGGGGATGCAGCAGGCGCGGCGGCAGAAGGTGGGAACAGCAGTGGCAGCGGTGGCAGCGGCGCATACGTGTGCTCCATCTACCGGGCACACACCAAGGAGTGGGAGCCCTTTGTGCTGCAGCTGTCATCAGTGACAGCAGCGGAGGCAGCAGCGGAAGCGCAGCTCGCAGAGTGCTGCTGACCCTTGCTGCTGCGTTCTGTGCAAGCTTTGTTGGTTCACCCACACACATCACTTATTTGGCTGTAACCATTGCGCAGCCAAGGGATTTACAGGAAGGGGGCCCAAAACACAGGGCGCTCGATCAAGGAGCCGCAGGCTCAAGTGGGAGCGGCATATCAGACAGGCTGGACAAGTCTGAGTAGCAACAGAGGGAGCAGGGCATCGTCGAATATCTTCAGGCAATGGGGACGTATATTAGCCCGGGTCAGGGTCAGGTGCCTGCTGTGCTAGCAGGGCTGCTTGGTACGTGCCTTGACTGTACAGCACCCAGCACAGTACCTTGCATGCGTGTGGGTGGCCCAGTGCGCCCCGCTCAGGCGGTGACAGTCACCTTGACGAGCATCCCCGCGGGGCAGTGGCCTGGCACGGGGCAGGCATAGCTGCAAGTGGGCAGGGGTGGAAGGATGGGGAAGGGCTGAGAAGCCGGTCCGGCTCGAGTGGCTACAAAGTTGGTTGCTGCCCACTTTGGTTATGCACTGCCCGCTCCCCACATCACCTGCCAGCCTGCACTGGCGGCACTCACAAGCGCGTGCCGGCGCGGTCGAGCTTCACAGTGAAGCGGCCATTCTCGGTAGGGGCGGCGATCTGCTTGAGGGGCGGCGAGTCGACAAACTCCTGCAGGCGGGAGGCGAAGGCAGGAGGGCCTTTCAATGCCAGCTGCCATTTTCGAGGTAGGGACGACTCCAGCACAGCGCAGCTCCCATCTTTGGCAACCCCCGCACTGCCGGGCCGTGTAGAGGGAAGGTTCCCACCTGAGGGCAGGAGTCACTGGGGATGCTGAAGAGGCCGTGGGTACCTTGAGACACAAAGACGATGGTGTCGCCCACCTGCAGGGGGTAGGGGCGGGGGGGGGGGGGGGGGGGGGTCGGCACCGTGGCTGGGGCGCTGCCACCGCCAGAGCCATACTCGTAGCCG
>JAPTJF010000587.1:19195-32703 GCA_029339195.1 Micractinium sp. NFX-FRZ
GGGGGGGCGGCGGGGGGGGGGGGGGGGGGGGGGGGGGGGGGGGGGGGGGGGGGGGGGGGGGGGCAGGGATGGAACAGGCGCAGGCTAAGGTGGCAGAGACGGGCAGTGGAGCCGGGCAGGCGGATTCGCTCAGAGGCGGGCTGGACGCAGGCCCTCAGTCTCAGCAGCCGTGCCGCTGCCGTCTCCACCTGGCCCACCTGCGTCTTCCCCTGCCTGGGCCCATTCCCAAGCCCCCTCCCACCCGAGCAGTGCTCCCCACACACGTTGAGCACAACTGGTGAAGGCAGGGCATCTGGTTTTGCACGCACAGGCTCTGACCTGCCATCCTGCCCGCCTCGTAACCTGGCCTGCCCTTCCCCCAAGCGCCCCACCCACCCGGGCGAACTGCTCCCCAAATGCCTGCACCGCCCCGCCCGGGATGGTCCAGGGGTCGATGGTGATGGTGCGCCCTGTGGCCGCCGACGGGGGGCCGCCAGCGAAGGAGGAAGGCGGAAAGGCCGGGAAGGGCGGAGTGGGAAGGGGCGTGGGGGTCGGCACCGTGGCTGGGGCGCTGCCACCGCCAGAGCCATACTCGTAGCCGCCTGGGCAGGAGGCCAGGAGGGGGATAAGCAGGTAAGACGGACGTGAGGTGAGCAAGCAGGGCGCATCACTTGCGTGCCAGCAGCTGCATGCAGCTACCTGCTGGGAGGACCACGCCGGCGGTGGCCCTCCCTGGCCCCTCCCTGCACGCACCCTGGGCAAAGGCACAGGCCGCCAGGCCCAGCAGCAGCGCTGCAACGGTAGCACGGTGCAGCATTGTGAACACTTCGACAGTCGGGTCCGAGGCTGGGCACAACACCCTTGGGCGGGACAAGAAGGTGTCTCCACAGCTCCCTTTGGACTCCTTTGGCACGAGGGCAACAAGGACAAAGCTGAGGGAGCAAGGCACAGCCTCTTGTGTGGGGAGCAGAGCAAGAGCAGCAGAGAGCATGCGCCAGCGTACGCTGGGCGCTGACTGGGCGCTGCACCTCCAGCTGACAAGGTGCATCGGACCATGTTGTCTCTTCAGCATTCGTGTGCTGGGAACTGTGCAAGTGCTTCATGAGTATATGTTGTGCGTGTGTGCTTACAGGGTACACTGTACACGTGCTGGTGCACAGACTTTGATCGGTTCACAAGTGAGGCATCGGGGGTAGGCGGACAGGTAAGGGAACAGAGGAAACAATGCTTGGCAGTGCTGTGGGCTGTAGAACGTGAGGCTGCTGCACAGGAACGGGAGCAGGGCAAGTGCGAGGCTGTCGGATGTGGCCGCCGCACGAAGTGTCAGGCTTCTGCTGCGGCTACCGGCTGCTACATCGGGGCACATTGGCGCAGGAGGGCGCGCGGCAGTGCTGGGTGGCTCTATTGGCCTGCAGGCAAGGGGAGTGGGGAGGGACAGGGGGCACAAGACAGGTCAGCAGCTGCTGCCAGTATGTGCTGGTGTGCGGCACATGGGGACAAAAGATGGCAGGAAGGTGCGCTCCCAGGGGCCTCATAGATCTTGGTGGAAAGAGTTTCGTCATAGCCTTGACTCAAGAGTAGCAAATACAAGAAATGAAATCACCGGCCGGGGGAGGCAGTGCACGGCACAGAGTGCGTGCACGCGGGCAGGAGGTTGGTGCATGTGCAAGCAGAGGCAGGTGCACTGATGTGGGCAGGCAGGCGGGCAGGCAGCGGGCTGGGAGGGTGCCTCAGAGAGAAGATTAGATTAAGATCAGCGAGATGCGGTCCGCTAACGCGGCCGCCCTCTCATTTGACACGCATGAATAGAGAAAGAATCTCATCATTGGCAGGCTCCCAGCGGGCAGGCAGGCGTGCAGAGGGTGGGAGTGCATGCAATGTGGCGATGCAAGAGCAGCAGACAGGGCAGCCGCCCGCAGTGGGGGCGGATGAGGTGGGGGGAGCGCTCAGTATATTCAGGTAAGGGTATCAGCATGGATTGCTAAGTAGCAGAACTGGTTGAATAGGAAGGGGTATCCTCATCGCGCTTCAAGGGTGCAGGTGCGGGCGCGGCAGCAGTGTGCAGCGTGCAGGCGGCATGCAGGGCGCGTGCATACGGGCAGCTACATGCAGCAGCACGCACCTGAGGAAAGGGTGTTTGGTGCCAGGGTGGGAGGCGTGGATTGGTTCTGGGGCGCGTGCCGCTGCGTGGAAGGGGTGGGTGGGGTGGCCGAGGGCAGCGGCAGCGGCGCCACGGGGGTGGGGTGCGGTGGGGAGGCGGGCGCCTAGCAGCCGCCGTTGGCCTTGGGCTGCCCCTCCTCCTCTCCCTCAAACTCCTCGTAATCGCCGTCGCCCTCGGCGTCCTCAAAGCGGCCGGGGTCAGCGCCCACGAGCTGCAGGGGGGAGCGGGGGGGAGGGAGGCGCAAGGTCAGCAGGGGGGACGGGGCGACAGTAGGGTGGCATCAGGCGGCGTGAACAGCACTGGCAGGCAGGCAGCTTTGCCAGGCGGCAGCTGTGGCACAGCCCCTGCATTGCCTGCTGCGTCAAAGGCATGCCCCCTGCAAGCCCTTTGCATGACTCCCACTGGCCACTCGGCCCTTCCTACACCCCTTCACCTCCCGCCTCACCTCGTCGACGTCGGCGACGCCCAGGGATGCGGCCACGCCCGCAAGCGCTGCGTCTTGGTCGTAAAAGAAGGCGCCGCCAGAGGGTGCGTCCTCGTCGTCGGACCCCTCGGAAAAGTCGGGGTTGCGCTCGGCGCCCTCGCAGAAGGCCTGGAACAGCGCGTCGACTGCAGAGGGAGGGAGGGAGAAACAAAGCGGCGGCTGGGGTGAGGAGGGGTGTAGTGGGGAGGGAGGTGAAGCAAGCAAGCAAGCAAGCAAGCAAGCCAAGCAAGCCGGGCCGCCCCCAGCAATCCAAGCACGCAGGACAGGCGGAGGGGTAGCAGCACTCCAGGGCTCCAACCCACTGCACTCGCTGCCGTACGCTGCTCAGGGCCGGCTGCTGGGGCAGAGAGCGGGGCAGGCAGGCAAGCATGGAGGGCACTCACGCTGGGAGGCGTCAGCGGGGACTAGGCGCAGCTCAGGGCTCATCTCTGCTGCCTCCTCCTCCTCCTCGCCCTCCTCCTCCTCGCTGCCGCTTGCGGCACCCATGCCGCCCTCCTCCTCCTCCTCCCCATTGTCAAGTTGGAGGTAGAGGCAGGGGCGGTTGCTGGACTCGTCGTCTGCCACAACAGCGTGCATGGAGACGGTGGGGAAGCCGCAGGCGAAGCTCTGCCGGGTGGCGTCGGCGCTCAGCCAGATGATGCGCCTGCGGGGAGGGAGAGGGTCCAACCAGGGGATGCAGGCAGAGGGTCAGCAGCAGGCAGGGCGGCGGAGGCTTCTGGAGTTAGGGAGCGGCGGTGATGGTGCATGCATACAGGCAGGGTGCATGCGGGCCCTCGGACGCCTGTCCTTGGCACGCTATCCAGCACGCAGTCCGGAACGCACGGCGACACGAGAAGCAGCTGCCGGCTCTGCCCATCAGGCGCTCACCCCTCAGTGATGAAGAGCGTGCCGTCGCCCTGGTCTGCCGCTCCCACAACCAGCTGCAGCCGCTCAAACGTATGCAGCACGCTCTCCCCATCATCCAACACGGGGCCGCCTGATGCGGCATCCCGCTCCGCCAGCTGCAGGCCAAGGGCCTCAGCGTCCACCATGACGACCGGATCAATGTGGTGTGAGATGGGAAGTAGGGAAGTGAGCTGGTTGCAAGAGAGGGGAACTGAAGGGCGGGAGCTTATTCCTGCACCTTCTTCCGGGCGAGATGCAAACCCAGGCAGCCCATCAGCCCTGTATCCCCTCCCCCGCTCGGCGCAGTCTCAAGGGTACCGGCACCAAGAGCTCTGCTCTCCAAACCCACCCTCGTGTGTCGGACCCTTGATCGCCCGGCGACCGCTGACTGTACCCCGCTTGTGGAGGCTTGCTGGCGAAGGGAAGCAGCAGTATGCGCGGTCTCCAACGGCTGGCAACGTAGGCGGGCTAGTGGGGCCAGGGTTTGCCGCGCACTGCCGCCGGTCAAGCCGGCTGCCCGCCGCCGCCGCCGCTCCCGCCAGCCCTCTGCTTACTGGTGTCGCAGCGTTTTGAAGAGAGGTCTTGGGCTCACGTGCACATAGTACTTGATCCTCTGCCTACATGCAGCGCCCTGCGGCGGTCGGCAGCTGCCAGCGAGGAGCTGCTGGCAGGGCCCAGCTGCAGCCGCGCGCTGAGCACGCAGGTGGGGGCGGGCTGCTGGCCCTACTAGCTTGTTTGCGGGGCCAGCTCACGGGCTGGCAGGGTCAGGCACGTGTAGCGTCAGCAAAGGGATCCAACAGTGTGCTTGCTGGCCATGCAGCTGTACTTACCTGTGAGACGAGGCGGCATTCGGCCGCCCTCGGGCCGAAGCTGGCAGCAGCGCTTGCTGCCTAGCCGCGGCAGCGCAGCATGCTGGCTCCACCTGTCAGCGGGACAGATGTATTTAAAAATTAGAGGATCAAATGGGCGGAACAAACGGGCCCATGCCAGGCGCCGCCCCCTTTGCAGCTGGCCCTTGCAGCCCCCTCCCCTATCTCATGCCATCGTGTGTGTCTGCCGCCCTGCCCCACCCCTGCAGCCGCACAACCCGGCTGTGTTTGTGGACAAGGACACCAAGGTCATTGTGCAGGGGTTCACCGGCAAGAACGGGACCTTCCACTCTGAGCAGGTGAGTGTGGGCAGGGCGGGTGGGTGGGTGAGTGGGCTGCACCCCATGCCTGGGTGGGCGGGCACGGGCGCTGCGCCGCGGTTGATAGACTGAGCGAGAGGCACACAGCGGCGTGGGGCGGTGCACGGCTGCAGGGTGTGCCTGGCGAGCAGTCATGGCTCAGGTAGCTAGTATAGTATGTCTCGACCCCACCTTGCCAAAGTGCGTTCTCTACACCTCAGGACCATTGTAAGCATCAACCCAGCCAGCCTTCGTCACTGCAAACCCCTGCTCCCCCTCCCCACCCGCAGGCCATCCAGTATGGCACCCAGGTGGTGGGAGGCGTCAACCCCAAGAAGGGAGGCAGCACCCACCTGGGGCTCCCCGTGTTTGCGTCGGGTGCGTGCCAGCGGCCCACGCCTGCCGCCCCTTGGGAGTCCTCTTGCACTCGCCCTGTCATGCGCAGTGCAGTGGTGGTGGAGCATGGCAGCGGTTGGCGTTGCACAGGCGTCAGGCTAGCCAGCCGCTGCATACTCGCGCGCCCACAGCTGCAGGCAGCAGGCTGCTCCCTGCCATCCCTGCCGCCGGCTCCCTGCCGACTTCACCCTCCTGCCGTCCCCTGCCCTTCCCTGCCTGTGTCTATCTGTGCAGTGAGGGAGGCCAAGGAGGCAACCGGCTGCCACGCCACTGCCATATACGTGCCCCCACCCTTTGCTGCCAAGGTGGGCGGGTGCTTGGGCCAGCAGCAACAGCAGCAGCAGCGCGTTCCCTTCCATGGCCTGCAGCGTGGTTTGGTTCAACTACGATTCTTGTTTGCTGCCCTGGCGTGCACTGGCCTGCGCCGCTGCCTGTAATCCTGCTTCTACCCCACGTTCCACCCACACCCACCGCTACACACCAAACTCGTGTCGTCGTTTCCTCCCCACCTGCCCGCCACGTCATCACCGCCATGCCACGCCATCAGGCCATCCTGGAGGCTATTGAGGCTGAGCTGGACCTGGTGGTGTGCATCACAGAGGGCATCCCGCAGCACGACATGGTGGGTGGCGGGCCGGGTGAACTGAGGTGCACTTGGGTGGGTGGGTCTGCCCTCTCGTTGCTGGCCTCGCCTCCCTGCCCTGGCCAACCGGCTCTTCCGCTCCTGCCCTGCCCCGCCCCCTGCCTCCCATCAGGTGCGGGTGAAGAAGATCCTCAGCGAGCAGAACAAGACGCGGCTGATTGGGCCCAACTGCCCAGGCATCATCAAGCCGGGTGAGGTGGCACTGCGGCGGGTTGGGCAGGGAGGACGCTGGTGCGGCATCGGCTCTTCCAGCACGGGATGGGGGTTGCGTTACAGGCAGCCTGCCCTGGGCATGCGGCTGCCACCCTCCCATTCAGAGGTGCCCTGTAGCAGCCTGCAGCCCTCGCCCCCAGCTGCCGCTCAACCCGGCCACTCACACTGCATTCCTGCCCCTATTATCCTTATTCCCCAGGCGAGTGCAAGATTGGCATCATGCCCGGCTACATCCACACGCCCGGCAAGATCGGCATTGTGTCCCGCTCAGGTGCGTGGGTGGCGGGGCCTGGGCGGTTTGTTTGGGTGGGCTTGGGCCGTGTGCAGGGCCCAGAGGGTGCGTCCGGCAGGGTTGGCCAGGAGCCCGCCTGCTGCACTGCACCAAACATCAGCATGTGCGCCGCCGGTAGCCGCGCCGACTTGCTTTATGGCCTGCCCGTCGTGCACCCAACTCGCCACCTGCATAGCCCTCAGCACCACCACCCCTCCCACTGCCCCCCTCCCTCCCCCTCAGGCACCCTCACCTACGAGGCTGTGTTCCAGACCACCAACGAGGGGCTGGGGCAGAGCACTGTGGTGGGCATTGGAGGAGACCCGTTCAACGGTGGGTGGGTGGACAGGCAGAGGGTGCGTCGGTGGACAATGCGAGAGACGACCGTTGATATAGCGAGCGATGCAGTCAGCGTGCTGCCTCCAAGCCCTCGTACCCACCTTTCTCTCACGCCCTCCCACCCCACCTTCATGCTCCTCAGGCACCAACTTTGTGGACTGCCTGGAGAAGTTTGTAAAGGACCCGCAGACGGAGGGCATCATCATGATTGGTGGGTGCTGAGCAGGTGGAGAGTGGTTTCGGCTGTGATTGACTGTTGATGTGCGTGGGCTTCCTGGGAGGAGAGCATCACGCTCCAGCTGAAGGGGGGCGCTGCAGCGCTGCTTGCAGCCCCTGCCCCCGCTCACGCCACCACCCCCCGCCGCTCCCGCCACCACCCCAACGCCCCACCCCAGGCGAGATTGGCGGGTCTGCTGAGGAGGAGGCGGCGGAGTTCATCCGCGCCTCGGGCACCACCAAGCCCGTGGTCTCCTTCATCGCCGGCCTCACCGCACCACCTGGACGCCGCATGGGCCACGCTGGCGCCATCATCTCGGGTGGGCAGGGGTGGCGCACCTGGGGGTACAGGGCTGAGTTGTGGTTGCCTCTCTTGGCTAAGCGGGGCCCAAGGTGCTGGTCTGGACTTGTTCTGGGTGCTGGATGTCAGGCGGGTGCTGAACACGTTCTGGGTGCCTGGGTGTCAGGTGGGTGCTGAATTTTGTGCACGTGCTGAGCAGTTCTGGATGCTGGGGCCTGCGAGCGGGCAGCCTGGAGGCACCCCCTGCACCCGCCTAGCCCATCCCTGCGTCTGCTTCCCAGCCGTTGCCCCACCCTGGCTGCCCTGTCCCCCGCGCCTCCCACCCTCCGCCCGCCAACCTCCCCACCGCATCCCCCGCAGGCGGCAAGGGCACGGCTCAGGACAAGATCAAGGCTCTGGAGGCGGCGGGCGTCACTGTCACCAACTCCCCCGCCCAGATGGGCGCTGTGATGAAGCGGGTCATGCAGGAGCGCGGCCTCGCATGAACAGAGGAACGCAGGATTTGATGTAGCCAGGCAGCCCGGACGCCAAGCCCTGCTAGCTGGCTCCTGGGCACCCTCGGACCCCGCAACTCATGAAGACAACCCGCTAGATGGGCTCCCAGCAGCCATGTGATACTCGCCCCACACACAGCGCCCCACGCACCCGCATGTTCGCACGTTTTGATAGTAACAACACTACACCCTGCCAAACCAAGCCCGTCCACTTGCTGGCCGCGCCCCCGATCGCTGCTGCACGCACGCTGCCTGAGGCGCCTGGGTGCTGCTGGCGAGGTGCATGGCGCCCCTCCACAACTGTTGCTCGCTCCCTACACCAGCGCATGCACTGTACTGCTCCCCCCATGCTGCCGCTCTCCTGTTGTTATGTCCCTTTCCAGCTCACTCTGTTTTACACACACCTTGTGTAAGTGCGCCAGCTCATGGGATAAGCATGGTATTGCCGCCACCTTGCTGCTGATCATGGTGATGCCGGCTCGGTGCTCTGGGTGCCCCCGCCGCTGCTGTTGCCAAGGGGCGCCCAGTCAGCGGGCATCGCCAGAGCCAGCAGGTCGAGCGACTGGGCCGGCGCCCTGGCACGCTTAGGCTGCTCCTGCGGCGGCGGCGGCGGTGGCTGCTGCTGCTGCTGCTGCTGCTGCTCCTCTGCGGGCTGCGCCGGCCCCTCTGCTTGGTGGTGCCGCTTCTGACTGCGACCCTCTGGCAGCACTGCATGGGCCGGCACTGCTGGCAGCGTCACTCGAGGCGGCGGCAGGCTGACCTGCCTGCCGCCGGCGCCGCCGCCGCCGTCCCAGCGTGCACCTCCAGCTGCAGCGCCCGCCTTCTTCTTCCTCTTGCCCTTGGCCAGCTGCAGCAGCTTCTTTTGGCCGCCTCGCCAGGCAAGCATCCTTGAAAGGGGGGAAGAGGGGACCACAAGCAGCGGTGCTGCCTCTGCTGTCAAGCCTGCACCGAGTCTGGGCGCCCGCAGATGATGCACTCAGAGCAGCCTCAGTAGGCGCAGACTGAGTCAGAAGAGAGCACAGAGGAAGGGCAAATCGTGACACTCTGGTCAACAGGCCGCCGCGCCTGGCGCTGGCTGTCTAAATGAACCCGCGGCTGCCGGCCCTCCACCTATCGTATCGATCGTTTCGCACCCATCATGCGGCGCCTGGGGGTCGTTCTAGCGCTTCTGATGGCCCAGGCAGCCGGAAGCTCGCCCAGCCCGCTTCTCGGCAAGCAAGCCGTGGCTCAAGAGCCTCTGGCTTCGCGGCTAAGCCTGCTGTTCCGCGCCAACATCAGCGCGGCGTGCGCTGGGCGTTGCAGCCTGCGCGCCGTGGCCACCCCTTGCGGCGGCGGGAGCGACGGCGAGGCGGGCGTGGCGGGCGGCGGCGACGCAGGAGCAGCCACGAGCAGCGTGCCTGCAGCACTGGAGGGCTGGAACAGCCTGACGCTAGCAGGCACCTGGCAGAGGCAGCCACTTTGGGCAACCGTCCACATTGAATGCGCTGATCCAGCCTGCACGGCGCAGCCCCGCAGCTTCACCGCATGGGGCGGCAGCGGCAACTGCAGCGCAGCACGCGACGGCGAAGACACAGCGCAGCACCCATTGCGGCTGCCTCTGGAGGCGGAGCTGCTGCACGGCCTTCCACAGGGAGGCGACCTGGTCTACCTGCTCAACGGAGAGCAGCCTGCGGTGCACGTGGCATTCGAGCCCCTGCTGTCGCCGGCGGCAGCGGCAGGACCATCGCCGGAGGGCGGCAAGGGCCTGGAGGTGCCGCCACCGGCAGTGGCATGCAACGCCAGCCCCCATGTGCCGCTGCAAGAGGATCAAGCACCACTGCAGCAATGCAGCGGGCGCACCCTGCTGCTGCTCAGGTTGGCGCTGGCGGCCTGGGTGCTGGCCGCCGCTGGCCTGGGCGCCTTCCTGTGAGACGGCCCCAGCTACGCGTGCATTCAGTCCCGTCTGTCTCCCATTCATTGCACCAACTCAATCTGCATTCATGCAATGCTTCATGCCACAGTCACCACAGGGAGAAAGGTTCAGGAAGGGACGAGAGCAAGTTGGCTGGGCCATCACTGCTGCACCACTGCCTCTGCGACTGCCGCCGGTGCAGCTTGCGCATGCTGCGCCCTTGCTTCCTGCTCTCCGTCGACTGCTGCCGCAGCCGACTGCGCCCCGGGCTGCGCTCCTGCCTTGCCCGCCCGCGCCTCCACCAGCGCCCGCGCTTCCGCCACCGCTTGAAGCGTTGCCTCTGCCCCCTTGTGGAAGAGGCGCAGGCGTGCCACATACTGCTTCATCTCCTTCTGCTCCTCCGTGCTGCGCGGACACAGGGGGAAAGTGCAGGGAGGGTGTCAGGTCCTAAAGAAGCACAGGTATCTCAGAAACGCCACAAAGCAATGCATTTGTGCTCTTCTCATGATTGATGCGGGCAGTGGGCAGAGGCAGGTGTACGGGACGGCAGGCAGGGGAGGGTGATAAGTCAGGCGCCGGGGCACGGGCTTGTGAGTGCGCAGCCATGCGTGCAGCGACTGGACGGGCCTGCTGTGTGCAGCAGGTCGGTGCACAACATGGCAGCGTGCAGGCCACCACCACAACTCCCGACTCACGTCAGCCGCCCGCTGTTGCCGCAGCCGCCCTCGTGCTCAGGCGCCGCCCAGCGCTCTAGAATCTCAGCCAGCACCGCCTCCTCCCCCGCTGTGGCGTCAATCCACCTGCAACAGGCGGTGAGTGGTTCAGCCGGGTTGGGTGCCTGCCGTGGGGCCTGTCAGGCAGGCAGGCAGGCAAACTGAACAAAGTAGCGGGCACATCAGATGCCCTGGGCAGACTCTCAGCCAGCCCCCTTGGCTCGCACAACACTTAAGGAAGCCCCCACCTGAACATCTCTTCGTCCCTGAACCACGTCATCTGGCGGTGGCACAGCTTGCGGGAGGCAGCCTGGATGGACTTGACCAGCTCAATCTGAGCAGGAGGGGTCAGGAAGGGGACGGTGGCAGGGGGCGGGCAGGCGGGGTGATCGTGAGATGATGTGGGGGTGAAGCAGGAGATGCAGGACAGGGAGGTTGGGACGGCCAGGCAGGGTGGCTGCTTCCATCCAGTACCAGCAGAGCCAGCCAGCCACAAAGCCCCCGGCAAACCTGTGCTCCTCCTCCTCCTTCCCAGGCCCACACCTCTGCCCCGCCCCGCACCCACCACGGCGCGCTCGTCCAGCGCCCCCGGTTCGGCGTGGTAGCGCTGCAGGAACTCCAGGGCCTGGCGGTACCCAATGGCCCGGCTGCCGCAGTTGGAGTTGGGCTCAATGCCGGCATCCAGCAGCATTGCCTGGCACTCCTGCGGTGTGACGAGGAGGGAGGGTGGGCAACTTAAAGCTTGCATGCACACAGTGCACGTGCAGTGAACTGCCAGTGTCATGCACCAGCACAGCCCAGGGCACCACCTCAGCTGTGCTCATCACTTTTTCGTGTTCTGCGGCCACCCCACCTCATCCAAACCCATTCCATGACACAAAGGCCCACACCCCCACTTCCTCAAAACAGTCCCTGTGGCTTCCCCATGCGCCCAGTCACCCCACCCACCCCACCTGCAGCAGGCCCCCCGCCACCATCTCCTCCACCCGCGCATCGATGCGGCGGTACAGCTGCCCCCGTGGGCGGTGCAGGAAGAAGCAGCGGCAATCGTAGTCGGGCACGCGCTGCGCATTCAGGTCCTGGTCTGCAGTGCACGAGAGAGGTGAGAGGTGGCGTGAGGGGATGTGCATGACGAGGCACGCCAGGGATGCGAGGGGCGCAGGCTGGCAAGTTGTTCCAGGCAAGTTGCTCCATCGAGGCAGCCAGCAAATCATGAGAGGAGCAGCAGAACCGGCACTCTCCGCGAGCCCGCATTTAGCGGCGCCTCTCATGCACCGCCAACCGGGCGCCTCTCTCCACTCCATCACGCCGCCCCACCGACCCGCCCCGCAAATCCTGCCCACTCACCCGCCAGCGGCTTGCCCCCGCTCTGCAGCAGTATGTCCACCACCCGCAGCAGGCGGTACTGGTTGTTGAACTCCCCACGCAGCCGCTCAGCACTCTGCGGGTCCCCCAGCTGCTCAACCAGCGCCACAGCTGCCGCCCAGCGCTCCTCGGGAGTCAGCTCGCGCCCCTCTGCAGCGGCTGACGCCTCTGCATAGGCCTGTGTACAGGGGGGGGCATGGAGACGCGAGGGTGAGCCGGGGGTAAGAGGCGAGTCACACTGACAGGCGGCCTTGCAGGGGGCTGCACGGCAGGAACTCGTGTGGGCGGCGAACAGGTGCGCCCATCAATCAGATCTTGCTGCTGACACGGGGCAGTCCACTGTGCCCCCATGCCCTCGCATGGCCCGCCCCCCAGGAGGGCACGTTGGTGAGGGGCCCACCCGTGCACACCCACCAATACGCACCTGCTCCACGCGCGCTGCTGCGGCTGCCTCGCTGGCAGGCGATGAGATGGGTGTGGTGGGCTTGCCGTGTATGAACCAGCGCAGGTAGAAGCCGGTGCCGCCCACGACTATGGGGGTCTTGCCGCGCTGCGCGGGTTGCAGTGGGCCAGAGAGAGAGAGGGAGGACATGAGGCAGGGAGAAAGAGGGTGAGGAGGAGGAGGGAGACGTAGGCGGCGGGGGGCGTGTGTAGAGGTGAATAAGCGGGGAGGGAGGCAGGCACGGCTCACCCTGGGGCGATGCTCGACAGAAGGCAGCGATCATGCACGGCCTGCCCATCCAGGAGCCGTGTGAAGGTTTACTTGCCCAACCCTGCCATAACTGCCGCACCCGCCACACGCACCCTGACACCACCCGCCCCCACACAGCCCCTGTATTCTGCCGCACCTGCGGGCTATACTCTGCTGCCGCACCCTGCCACCGGGCACCCTCGGGACCATCCCCCAGCCACCCCCGCCACGCCCCAGAAATCAACTCGCACCCGCAGTATGTCCTCCGCCGCCGCCCGCGCCGCCACAAAGAAGTCGCCGGCGGAGAAGTCCTGGGTTGGGTCCAGCACATCCAGCAGGTGGTGCGGCACCCCCGCCATCTCCTCCGCCTTGATCTGTGGGTGTGAGATTGCAAGTGTGAGATTGCAGGCGGGGCTGAGTGGGTGGTGGGACGGCGAGCAGGCTATGAAGTGAGCATGGGACGCCAGGGAGCTGCGAAAAATATTTCACATGAGACAGAGTGGCGGCTGCATGGGTAAGTGACTGGGGTGCCATGCACGTGCGGCTTTGTGCCTCACTGCTAGGCCTGGCTTGGCGCGGCTGTGACGCCAATGCTGCCTTGCACACACACCTAGCGCAGGCCTTGTGCAGTGCACAGGGCATAACAACTGCAACTCACAGGGCATGACAAGTTGACAATGCATTACAATTCACAACACACAAACAAGACACGGCACCCCTGCCCTACCTTGTCCGACCCAATGTCGAGCCCCCGGTAGACCTGCACAGAGTCGGCACTAATGATCTCCCCGCCCAGGGCCTGAGCCAGTGCCAGCGACGCCTTGGTCTTGCCCACCGCCGTGGGGCCCGTCAGGATGAGCACTTTGGGACGGCCGCCGCTGGCTGCTGATGGTGTGGCAGTGGCGGCCGCTGCAGGGACGGTGACGGCGGCGTCTGGCACCGAGCTGGCGGCAGCGGCGGCGCCAGCAGGCGCAGCGGTGCCGCTCATGTGCCGGGACGCGGGCTGCGTCGCAAGGGCTCGGAGCGCTGCTAGGCGGGTGTGCGGGAGGCGCAGCAGGCTATGGCGAGCGGGGGAAGTGCCGGCACACAGCATGCGAGGCGAAAAGCCGGGAGCTGCCCCCTCCAATTGTGCAATGTCGGATGGCAAGCCAAAATGAAAGCACAGCACTTTTCCGGCAAGACGCAACGACTGAGCGCCGCATGCACGTCATGACCTCAGGGTTTATATATATATATATATGTGCTGGGCTGTGAGACAGGCCCACAACCGAGCGGGCGGATAGGCAGGGGAAGTGAGG
>JAPTJF010000588.1:0-32464 GCA_029339195.1 Micractinium sp. NFX-FRZ
CGCCACTGTACTGCGGACGGGCGGCCTGCGGCCGCCGGGAAACTCTAGCCCGTTTCAGCAGCCGGGCTGTGCTTGAATTCGCCCGTTCCCCAGCGCCGAAGACTCAAAACGCCCGTCTCAGACGGGAAAACGGGTGCAAAAATAAGCCCTGTTGCAGGGGTCCTAATGCAGATGCCTCGGTGGGACCAACAGGAAGGAAGGAAGGAAGGAACACACCCCAGCTGCGGCTGCAACAGATGCAGCAGTAGGATGCAGCAGTAGGAGCATCAGCATAGCCACTGGCACCGTGTTTAGGCAGCGGAGCTGCAAACAGCCACACCCACCGCTGCCGCTGCCCACCGCTGCCACCACCTGCGCTGCCACCCACTGCGGCGCCCCATTCTGCGGTTGCGGCCTGATGCGGGCTAGTTCGTTACAAACGAGAGGGGTGCTGCAGTCGGAGATGAGGGGCGCACTGGAGGGGACAGGGGAGAAGGCAGACGGGGCGCCGCCGCCGCCGCCGGGCGCTGCCGCCGCAGCCGCTGCCGCTGCCACCGCCCGCGCTGGCAGCGCTTCATGGGACCTCTAATAGGCTCGGCAGCGCTTCATGGGACCTCTAATTCCTTGGTTTTTCCTTTGATTAGAAAGGGGTGGGGGAGCACAGGCAGAAGGGGTACGAGTTAGTGGGCGGGGTGGGGCAGAACGGGGGGGTCAGGGGCAAGTGGGAGGGCCATCTGCCCGCAGGAGCAGGGCGCAGCCGCTCCCCTCAGGGCAGAGCAGGGGCAGGACTGAGGAAGCAGGAGCCCCAGGCCAGCCAGGGGCATGCAGGGGGCAGTCGCTTGCTGCCGTGGAGCCCCAACCGTGCCGCCCTCCTCCCACCAACGCCCCTTGTACTTGCACCCCTGCCTGCCCCTGCCCATCCCTGCCCTTCCCACCCCTGCCCACCCACGCATTTTCTCACCTTCTTGCCGCGGAAGAGCGCCAGCAGGGAGACGCCCGACACCTTGACCACCTTGAAGCGCACACCGGGGATATCACCCACGGCGTGGCCGCGGCGGCCGAAACCAGCGATGAGCACCTCGTCCTGCAGGCGGTGGGACAAAGAGGGGGGAGGGGAGGAAAGGAGGGTAAGCAAGGAGTCCAGAGAGGACAGAGAGAGGGAGGAGAGGTAGGACAGCAGGGTGAGCGCATGCTGTGAGCTGCGAGGCGGGCGTGCGGCAGGTGCGCCAAGTGCTGCCGCTGGTGCTGGCTGCGGGGTGCTGGGTGGGCGGGCTCAGCGTACTTGCTGCCCCGTGCCATATCCTTGCCGCGTGCTGGTAACACTGGCAACAAAGTCTCCTTGCCTGCTGACCAGCCAGACAGGTGGGTTTGCTGCCCCAAAGCCATAGCCATGCTGCGCGTACTTGTGCTGGCACACGCTGCACAGCCATGCTGTGCTGCGAGAAACCTGCTGCTGCTCAAGCATTGCCTCTGCTGCTGCGGCCTGCAGCTGCATGCGTCCGCTTGCCACAACCGTGGCAAGGCTGCCACCCCAGGCTGCCTGCTTGTCGTATTCCCCAGCTGGCCAGCCCTGCTGCGCCCCGCTGCTGTGCGCGTTGCCAGCTGTTGCTGCCGCTCATGACGTCTGTTCCTGCCGCACGCCCCTCTCGCCGCATGCTGGTGCCCGCGGCGCTTCAAGCGCTGCCATGTGCCGTGCACTAAGCTCGCCCAAGCAAGCAGCAAACAAAAGCAGCGCAGGCTGCTGTCCTGCACGCGCCGCCGCCGCCGCTACCGGCCCCGGGCCGCCATCGCGCCTGCAATCCCCTATCAAGCATCCTATCCCCCTCCTTGCTGCCCCTTCCTCGGCTTCCTTCCTCCCCATCTGCTCCCCAGCTTCCTCCAACCCCCAAACATCACCCCCCTGCTCACGTTCTCCTCGATGAAGTTGAGGCAGCCGTCGTTGGGCACAAAGGCCGCAATCTTCTTGCCGTTCTTGATCAGCTGCACACGCGCGCACTTGCGGATGGCGGAGTTGGGCTGCTTGGCCTCAATGCCGCTGCAGCAGGAGCACGCAGACGGGCGGGCAGGGGGCGAGCGTCAGCGGCAGCCTGAGCAAAGGGCGGCCGGAAAGAACGTGCAGCCGCAAACCAAACTTCTGCCGCCCAGCCGCAACTGCCGGTTGCCTGCTTGGCAGCCGCCCGCTGCATTGGCTGGCCCTGGCCCAAGCCTCGCCAGCTCCTATCGTTGCTGCCATGCTGCAAGCTGATGCCTGCTGCCGTCCCAGCACACCGCACTACAGCACACGGCACTCCCGCTGCCTGCCGCCGCCGCCGCCGCGCCGCCCATCGTGCTGCCTTCCCCCGGCGGCTCGGCGCTCACATCTTCTCCAGCACGATGCCCTTGGCGTGGGAAGCGCCGGCGAAGGGCTTCTTCCACTCAGAGCCCAGGTTGGACTTCTTGTAGTCCTTGTCCGCCCACCGCTCCTCCTTGCGGTGCAGCCGCAGCTTGCGGCCAGCTCCCATACCACGAGTCTTACCTGCATGCATGACATGCAGGGCGGAGGGCTCAGCAAGGCGGCCCCACCTGGCATCCCGCCGGCCAACAGCGGAAGAGGCCCCAGACCCCAGCGCCGCTGCAGATGCCTCCAACCGCCGGCTGTAGCACGCTGAGCCGCTCGGAGGTCCCCCAGGCGAGCGCCGCCCCCATGCCACCAAGCCCCGGCCGCCCCTGACGCCGCGCACCCATGTTGGCTGGCTGCTAGCTGCTCCCCTGGATCTGCACGCTCAATTGAAGAGGCCGTGGGCGTCGCAGGCGCGCACCATGGGAGCCGGCCTTGTCCCCTGCTGCGTGCTGCCCGGTGCGCGGCGACCCAATTTGGGACTCTCCTGTGGCGCCCCATGTTCAGTCCGGGCATCTCGCTGTCACCGGGCCTTGTGTGCAGTTGATGGGGCCGCCTGCCTTCCCACATGTCCGCCTGCCGGCACTCTCCCCAAGTGCTTTCTGAGCCGTCTGTGCACCCCTGCTTTGCTATGGCCGCGTCAGAAGCACGTTCCGCTGGCTGCGACGCAAGCCCGGGCTTGAGCTAGCAGCCTGACAGGGCCAGGGGAGAGGCGGGCCTGCAGGCGGCGGCAGCAGCGGCAACAGTGGCAGCGATGAAAACATTTTAGCGGGCGACTCTAGTTGGCGCCTTCACATGCCTGCTGTCTATCATTGCGGCAGAAGTCATCAGTCAGTTGCATGGTGGTGGGCAGCCCAGGCCGCTGCGACCCTGCTCAGGCCAGCCTGCACTTGCTGGGGCCGCACGCATCTCGCGGCAAATGCTATGAACGCTTTAAATAGGGCTGCGCAGCAATTGGTGTGCATGCATGCCCATGCGCATGTGTGTGATCTTGTTGCTCTGTTTGCGCGGCAGCGGGATGCTGTGCGCATGAACACGGCACGGAAGGCCCTCTGCCCGCCCACGCACGGGGGGCAGGCGGTAGTTTACAGGTGGAATAGGCGGGCGTTTGACACGCATAAAGGGGCTGGCAGTGAGCAGGACATAAAAATGATGTGCTCGAAGCGACCTACCTGGTCAAGGCATGCAAACGGTGGCCGCATGCATGTCATACACACGCATACAAGTGCACTGAGGGCAGGTGGAGGGTCGCCTGGCAGAGCGTGCACTGCCGGCAGTGCGGTAGAGGCGCCCCTGGAGGTGTGGTGCATTTGTTCATGCTCCTTGTAAGTCAGTCATACAAAGGAGTTGAACGATTGAGGGTCATCAGGTGACACAATTGACCAAGCCACTTTCCCTACCGCCCAGCCGTCGCTCAGCACAGCCGCCGCTCAGCGCAGCACAGCACCGCCCGCCCCATTGCCGCCTCTCTCATGCATGCGCCTTCAAATGCTCTTGTCCTCGCGCAACGGCCTGGAGCCAGCGAGAGGCACATGCTCTTGCGTTGCCTCCGGCAAATGTTGTGTCGCAGCGCCGCACTGTCACCCCCTCTCCTGATTTCTCAGCCCGCTCACAGCTCTTGGCGCAAGCTCCCCACGTGGTGAGAAGAAGTGCGCTCACAAAAGGCACGGCGTGCAGTTGCTGCCGCCGCCGACCGCGACGGCTGTTGGCGTCAGCCGCTTCTGCCGGGCGCCGACCCTGACTTTGCTGCTGCCTGCCTGCCTGACGTGCAGGGCACTGGGTTCCACGGCCCTCCTGCCCTTCCGACACACCACAACAGTGCCCCACAAGCAGCAGCTGCAGCCTCCCTCGGCGCGGCGCCAGCGGAGCAACTCCCGTGCCCGCCTGCCTCTGGCTGCATCTGTGGCGCCAGAGGCGGTGGAGGCGTCAGCAGCAGGCGAAGCAGCAGCAGCAGACGCAGCAGAAGCAGCCCCTCTAGAAAAGCTGGAAGAGCAGCAGCAGCGGCAGGGCGATATGCAGCCTGCAGCCAAGAAGCAGCGAGTGGAGGGCGGCGGTGCCCAGCAGAAGCCGCAGCAGGGGCAGCAGCAGCAGCAACAGCAGCAGAGGAAGAAGAAGAAGCCTCCCAGCCCTGAGATCCTGGTGCGTGCCTTATGGCTGCCCTTCAGATAACATGCCCTCCAGCTCCCCGTGCTCCATCACGCACCCCCCCATGGACCCTGCTCCTGCTTCACCCCGATCAATATTCAATCCCATTCCAGCCCGCAGTGCCCTCCGACCAGCATGTGTGCGCACTGCCAACATTGCTTGCCGTCTGCTTACAATGCCCTGCCCACACCCCTGCTGCAGGCCCGCATGGCCATCCACCAGGCGGCCAAGGAGAATGACCTGGCGGGCGCCCTGTCAGCGTTTGACCAGGCCAAGGCAGACGGCGTCAAGCTGAGCACGGACCTCTACGTGTCGCTTCTGTACCTGTGCAGCGGCGGGGACGCCTGGGAGACGACGGTGCAGCAGGTGTACGGCGGGGCCAGCGGCGAGGGGGAGCAGGCGGCGGGCGAGGCCAACAGTGGCGCACAGGGCACGGCAGAGGCGGCGGCGGCAGAGCACGTCCCTGCTGCTGCCGACGAGGCCGCTGGCGCTGAGGCTGCGCCTGCTGTTGCTGCAACCGCGGCTGCCGCCGCGCCGCCGCTGCGGCAGCTGGGTGAGGCGGAGGTGCGGCAACGTGCGCAGCACCTGTTTGATGAGATGAAGGCGTCAGATGGCAGGCTGACACTGAACGAGATGTGCTTCACGGCGCTTGCACGGCTCGAGGCCAAGGGGGGCGACGCCGACCGCGCCTTTGCTCTGGCGCAGGTGCTTGAGAGGGTGGGGAGCTGGGGAGTGGGGCTTGGGCTGCCGCTCGTTGCCGCCGGCTTGAACCGTGAGCACTCACAATCTCTTGTTGCCTGCCGTGCGCTGTGCTGTCTGTTTCGCAGTGTACCACTCACCAGTGTGAGGCATCCCACTGCCACAGGCGACGGTTGGCACTGCACTGGTCTGGGGCTGCCGAGCGCCATGCCTTGTCCTTTCCTCACCAGCACCTGCCCTGCCCGTTTGCGTGCAGGAAATGGTTGCCCACGGCATCGACCCCAAGCTCCGCAGCTTCACCCCCGCCCTCGTCGCCTACGCCGAGCAGGGCAACGCGGACAAGGCGTTCGAGGGTGGGTGGGCTGGCCTGGGTGGGGCTCCCAGTGGTTGGTGCGCTTGCCATGCTGAACTGTTTGCGTGTTTCCTCCCAACATGCATTCAGCTTCCGTCTCCCTCCCTGCATTCCCCATCCATTTAGCCTGCAACAGATGCCGCGTGTTGGGACAGGGCAGCAGGCTGAACCTGGCAGTAGCCCCACACCAACATCATTCATGCATCCAACTCCCCTGACTGTTCCCCACCTCTCCCCCCTTCCCCCCGCTGCATTGGATGCCGCCATCTCAGTGCAGCAGCTGGACCCGACTGAAAGCGGAGTTCTTTGACCACCCACTCATTCACCCCCACCTTGCATGCAGCCAGCTCCCCTCCTTGGACCTACCTCTTTCCCACACCAAACACTGTTCCCCCACCTCTCCCCCCTCCCCCCCTCTGCAGTGGATGCCGCCATCTCGGGGCAGCAGCTGGACCTGACTGAAGCCGAGTTTGCGCGGCTGCTGCAGGCGGCCGCCGCCGGCGACGCCAGCGACGCCAGCTGGCAGCGCGCTGCGTCCGTGCTGCGCCGCATCGGCTCGGAGCTCACAGTGCTGCAGCCTGATACGCTGGCCCGTATCCGCGCCCTCTTTGCCTCACCCCCTGCCGCCGCCGCCGCCGCTGCCGCCGCCGACGCTGCTGCTGAGGGCGGCAGCGACGGCAGCCGGGGCGGGTGGGAGGTGGCGGAGACGAGCGTGAGCGCCAGCGGGCGCTGCGCCTGCTGTGGTGGCCAGCTCAAGGCGCTGGATTTGTCGGCGGAGGAGCTGTCGCAGTTTGCCGCCGGCATCGCCGCCATTGCCGAGAAGCAGGAGCGCCGGCCAAACGACTTCCAGCAGGTGCCGGTGGCTGTGTGTGTGTTGTGCTGGCGGGTGGTAGGTGGGGAGACAGGAGGGGCATGCAGGTGGGCCGCACCCCTTGCCTGCCTGCCCAAAAGATTTGAACAGTCATAGGGCCAGCAGTGAGAAATGACAGATTGTGAATATAGCCAGGAAGTTGTGTTGAGTTGCTGGGGCAAAGGTGGAGGGTTGCTGAGGGTGTGCCCGCCATTGGCGACACGCCCTGCTCTGGCTCACCGCTTGCTGGCCCATTCTCACATCTCCCCTCCCCACCGCTGTTCCAAGGCGTGGCTGCAGGCGCATGGGCCCCGGTCACTGGCCTGCCCTGCCCCACGCTCGCTGACCTCCCTCGTCTCTGCCCCGCCCCGAACGAATTTTCCCCTCCCTGTCGCAGTTCAAGGCGTGGCTGGAGGCCAACGGCCCCTTTGGCGCGGTGATTGACGGCGCCAACGTGGCGCTGTACGGCCAGAACTTTGAGTCGGGCGGCTTCAGCTTTGGGCAGATCAAGTGAGGCGGGGAAGAGGTACCGGTGTAAGGACAGACAATATTGGGGGTGCTGTGCCCTCTTTCCTTGTTCTTTGCCGCTTGTCCGCCTTACCGCTCATTTTTCAGGCGGAGCAGCCACCTTCTGCAGAGCATGGCCTGCGGATACCTCGCCGTACTGGCCGCCACGATATCTACCCTCCCTCCCAGACACCCACCACACCCCTCCCCACACATCCCTCCCCGCTCCCCCACAGGGGTGTGATGAACCACCTGGCCAGCCGGCACCCCGACCTCAAGCCCCTGCTCATGCTGCACGTGGGCCGCACCAAGGCGCCGCAGGTGCGAACTGCCTGTTCCGTTTGGCACAACAGCAACCGGTTCGGAGGGTGGGCTGCTGGGTGGGCCAAGCAGCCATGCCCCACCGCGTGGCTACCATGTGCAAGTCCTTCTGTGGCCTGCTGCGGCCTGCCTGCCTGCCTCTCCTGTGCAGTCTCGTCATGCACATAAACACACCAGCCATGCCCTGCCTACAACATCTTCACTCGCACTGCCTCCACAACGCCCGCCGCTTTGCCTCGCCCACCCACCCTCTGCCCCGCCGCTTCCCCCTCTGGCAGGCCCGCGCCCCCGCAGCGCAGGCCCTGATGCAGCAGCTCAAGGCGGCCAACTCTTTCTACACCACACCCGCCGGCAGCAACGACGACTGGTGAGCAGGAAGGGCCTTGTGCTGTGATGTGGCAGGAGGGCGATAACGTGGGCACCTCGGGTGGCAGAAAGTTGGCCCGCCGCCCGCCCCCGCCTGCTCAGATAGCACCGTGTCTGCCGGCGTCCCCATCGGCCCCCTGCATCTGCTGCCCTTTCCAACCTCCTGCTGCGGTACCGAAGTTACGCTGCCTTCTGTCCCTGTTATGGAGTCGACTGACCTGCCTCCTATTCCCCGTCACTGCCGGGCCCCCCTGGCAGGTACTGGATTTACGCGTCCGTCACCGCTGGGGAGCAGGGGCTGCTTGTGAGCAACGACGAGATGAGGGACCACATCTTCCAGGTGAGGGGTACTGCCTGTACTGCACTTCATATCATCCATTGCAGAGTTGGGTTTTGGGTTTGTAAGGAGGGAGATGAAGGGCCACCTGATTCAGGTGGGGGGATGCCTGTCGAGGGTGTCTGAATTGTCGTCCAGTGAGTGTGTTTGACGTTTCATGGGGTGGCACGGCCTTGGCATGGTGTCTTCTTGCGAGATGACCAGTTGGCCATGAGTTCTCGCCCGCTCCCCTCCTTGTCTCATCCCCTGCCTTCACCGGCCCACTCCTCAACCTGCAACCTCCGCAGCCTGCAACCTCTCCATCCTGCCAGCATCTCTGCTGGCCCTGAGCACATCGTAGAGTGGAAGCAGCGCCCCCAACCAGCATGTCGCTCCTGCTCACATTTCCCATCCCACCTACCCACCCACCCACCCCCACACCACCACCACCCGCAGCTGCTGGCCCCCAAGTACTTCCTCAAGTGGAAGCAGCGCCACCAGGTCAAGTACCGCTTCACCCCGGGGGGGCTGCAGGTGAGGAGGCCTGCAGCCGACCCTGGCCCTGACTCTGGTGGCTTTCGAGGCAGCCTATCTCACCCTGGCCCTGAGTCTGGTGGCTTTCGAGGCAGCCTATCTCACGTGCCGACGGCAGACCCGCGAGCGCAAGGCTTCAGAGGCAGGGCCGGCGGGGCGGGCTGCTCTTGGCCGGCGCTTGCGTAGCTGAGGCCACAGGCCACGGCGGTCGTGCTGTGCCTGCATTCCCTGCAGTGGTCGCTCGACTGGCTGGGAGGAGTACCCCCTGCCTCACGTCCCATGGCCCTCCCCCACCGTGCTCCCTGCCTGCCCCGTAGCTGGACTACCCTGCCCCCTACACCACGTGCACGCAAGAGCTGGACTGCGGCGCCTGGGTGTTCCCTGGCGCAGACGGCAGCTGGCTGTGCGCCAAGCGGGCGCAGGCGGGCGCGCCTGCCGCGGCAGGAACAGAAGCAGCGGAGCCGGCTGAGGCCTGAGCAGCAGCAGCCTGCCCTGCCCTTTCCCTGGCCCCTTGCTGTCCTTGCTGCTGCCTGGTTGCCGTCGGTTAAAACTCCTGATTTATAATTTACAGACACATGAAATCAAGCGGAGAGAGAGCAGACCGAGGGAGCAGGCAGCGAGAGAAGAGCAGGGGCAGGGGCGGGGCTGCTGCCGGCAGGCGGGTGGGAACTGCCAAGGGAGCACGCAGTATGCTTGCTGAGAGCGCTGCAGGGAGGCGCAACCTCCCTCCTCCTCAAGCATTCTGGCCTACTCACCGCCGACCGCTGCTGTACTGCCGACGGGCAGGGCTGGGACTCCTCCTGCATGGGGAACAGGAGCGTCAGCAGCAGGCGGGAGGAGAGCTGGGCGGCCCCTGGCTGCCCTGGCGCGTGCCGGGGCCCAGTAAGGCGCCCCGGGGCACCAGCCAGGCAGGCCCCCGGCAGGAGTGGGCACACAGCTGGCATGCTCATGGCACAGCATGCATGCCGTGCCTGCCAGCGTGGGCAGCATTGGCAATGGCAGCCAAACCAGGTGTTAAGCAGCACATGCAGGAGCCCTGGCTCCAGCCTACTTCTCACACAAACACACATACAATGCCCACCAGGGGCGGGGCTCCCCTTCTCCTTTCACTTGTGAGGGAAGAGGAGGGGGCACCCCCCACCAGCACACATGCGTTCCAGCCAGCTAGCCACCTCGCCTCGCCCCCCAGCTCTGCTACCTGCTGCTGCTCCGGTACTGCCTGTCAACACGTCCCCGGCTGCGGCTGCGGCTGCGCGAGCGACTGCTGCGTGCCCGCTGGTAACGCTCCTCCCCTCCTCCTCCTCCTCCTCTGTCGCCGCTGCTGCCACGCCGGCGGTCGCCGCTCCTGCTGCGGCTTCGGCTGCGGCTGCGGCTTCTGCTGCGGCGGCGGTACCGCTCTTCAGGGCTGCGGCTGCGCTGCCGCTCCCGCCGCTCCCGCTCCTGCGCCCGCTCACGGTCCCGCTCAGCCGCCTTGGCCATTGCAATCTCGTTTGCTGCCCGCGCCTGCCGCTCCGCCTCCGCCTGCTGCTGCTTCTGCAGCAGGGGCATGAATGGGCAAGAGTTAGGCAAGGATGGCAGGAAGGTAATCGTGAGGATGGTGCGCTCTAGGAATTAGCGGGCGGTAGTAGGCAGCGCAATGAAAGGCACAGAAGCCCACCAGTGCTTGGGCCTCTCAGGCACCCACCGCAATGCGCAGCTACTGCCAGATAATCAGTACAGAAACAGCCAGTTGCCTCGCACCTGCGCCTCTGTCAGGCTGTCCTTCTGAATCTTCTTGTTCAGCTGGGCGGCCATGAGCCGCTTGAGGCGCTCCTGCGGGGTCTCCTTTCCCTTGTCCACAGCTCGCACCACCGTGGTGGGGGCGGCTGCGGCGGCTGCCTTGGCTCGAGAGTAGTCCTGCAGAGCAGAGCAGGAAGAGGAGGGAGGGGCTCTGGTGGTGAGACGTGTCCCTTGTTCACAGCGCGCTTTACCACCCAGTTGCGGTGGCCGCCTTGCCATGAGAGTGGTCTTGCATGAGGTGGAGGAACAGGTGTGCCTGCTCTTGCTGGGACCAGCAGGCTTTGGGTGTGTGTAGAGGGGAGTAGTTGGTGCTGGGGCAAGCAGGCAAGCAAAGCAGCACGCACAGAGGCTGGCGCTGCCCCCGGCCCCAGCCTCCATCTCCACTCACCCGCCCGCTGACGGAGCCTCCATAGCGGTCCCGCTCCCGCCTCTCCTCCGGCCGCACACCATGCAGCTTGAAGGCCGCAGCGGGCAGCAGGGCGGGGCCCTCCCGCGCCGGATCCTTGGCCCCAGGCAGCGCATCCTGCGGCCCCTGTGCTGCGCCCTGCGCCTGCTGCTGCCGCCACGGCGGGACGCCGGAGCCACCTGCCGCATAGCCCTCCCCACTGCCTGCCGCTGCTGCTGATGCTGCTGCCTGGCCGGGCCCCCCGCCAAAGGTTGTGATGAACTGGGGCTTGGGCAGGCTGCCCGGGCGGCGGGCGCCGCCAGGGGAGCGGGAGCGGGCGCGCCGCCCATCCGCCTCGTAGCTCGGGCTCCCCCTGTCCCTGTCTGCAGCATACCTGCGCCAGAGGGGGGCCAGCAGAGGTGGACGGGTTGAGAGGCAGTGAGCAGAGCAGGGAGGGTGGCAGTGCACCCAGCAAGCACATCTGGGGGGGGTGGGCAGCGAGCACGGTGGACGCAAGGGAGGCTGGGGTGCAGCACGCGGAGGCCAGAGAGAACGACAGGTGGGGTGAGAAGGTTGGTGGATGGGCCGGTAGGCAAGAAGGCCGCGAGCTTCATGCACATGCGAGGCACCTCCCGCCCACTCACACAGTCCACGCCAGCTCCTCTATCTATCTGCCCTGCTCCCATCCCTCCTGCACCCCAGCCAGCTTCCTCACCAGCCAGCCAGCTCAGCGCGAGGCAACCCTCTGACCCACCCAGCCCTGTTCTCACTTGCCCTCCACCCACCCTACTCCACCCCACTCCAAACCCCTGGCCTCACATCTGTGCCAGCTCCTCAGGCTTCTTCTCCGGAATCCAGCTGATGTCATTATTCGCCGCCGCCGCCGCCGCCTGCCCCCTGTGCGCGCCCCCCACGGCGCCCCCAGGCGGCGGCTTCACATACAGCGACGGGTCCAGCCCCTGCCCCTCCAGGCGCTTGGACCGCAGCCGCGCCTTCTTGCGGCTCCAGCCGCTGCGCCGGCGCCGGCGGGAGGCGGCGGCAGCCTCCGCCTCCTCCTTCATGGCCCAGCGCAGCATGGAGGAAAAGTCCTCTATGCCGTAATCCTTGACCGCCAGCCGGTCCATGTCCTGGTCCTCTGCACAGCGGGCACAGCAGGCGCAGCAGGTGGGGGGCAGTGAGCCAGCATGGCATGGCGCCGCGATCCAGGGATGCAGGCGGCAGCTCAACCGGAGCAGCCAGAGCAGGCAGAGGCGCATTTTGGGCATACCACCAAAGTCACAGTGACCCCCGCCCCACAGCAACCAGTACACGTCCCCTCCCTCTGTCCTCACCAGCGGTGGCGGGCACATCCTCATCATCGCTCTCCTCCTCCTCCTCCTCCCCGCCAGATCCACCCGCCCCGCCGTACTCGTCGCCGCCGCCCGCCTCGGCCCCGCCGCCGCCATAGCTGTACCCCACCGCCGCAAACTGCCCCGTGCCCGCGGCGGCACCGGAGGCAAAGGCCGCGTTCTGGGAGGGCAGCGGCTTGGGCCCCTTGGCTGCTTCGAGCTCCGCCACTGCCGCCTGCCGCGCATGCGCCCGGATGGCCACATTCTCCTGCTCCGCATGCTTGATGCCCTGGCGCTCTGCAGGCACAGAGTTGTTCATGCAACATGCCAATTCAAAGTGAGCTGGTCACGACCTGCTGCAGGAGAAGGACTGCGACCAGGGAAAGGCTGCCATCTGCCGGGTGCACCCACGAGCTGGGCACACCACGGTCGACCGCCGCCCTCACCCGACGACCGCAGGGCACTGGAAGCGCCCCCACCCGACAGCCTCACGTCACCACAGGCGGCTCCGCGGCTCACCCCGCCAGGCACCCCCATCTGACCACGCGCCTGCACACGTCACACTGCAGCTGCTCCCTCAAAGCATCCTCACACCACAACAACACCAACGCGGCTCCAAGGCATGTGAGGGCAGCTCACCTGTCAACCCCAGGCACTTGAGGCGCACCAGGTCCCGGCATGCCTCAAAGTGCAGCTGCTCTTCCAGCTCCACCTCCCGGGCGGAGCGCTGGCGGTGGCGCCACACGCTGCATCGCAGGCACACAGGGTGGGGCCCGGGAGGGGCGGGCAGGTGGCCAGGTGAGCGCCGGGAAAGCCAAGCCTGTGCCGGAACGGGCACGCTTGTGGGTATACTCGAAAGGCATAATCTGAAGGATGCTACGCTCAGTCATACATGCATGGAATAGGCTTGGCAGCAGGCACGACACGCCAGCCCAGTGCCAGCCAGGCTGGCAGCCACACTCGCCAGCCGGACAGGCAGCAGTTGCCCAGCCATCCACCCACCCAACCACCCACCGTGGATCGGGCTCGACATACAAGTCCAGAAGGGAGCGCACGTCATAGCGATCAATGAGCACCTAGAGAGGCGGTATCGACAGGATTGCAGAGGTGCGAAGCAGGGGAGTGAGACGCGGGGAGAACGCGCATCATAGCGGTCATGGGCATCTGTGCATGCAGCCAGTGGGGGCGGTCACATGAACCAACACAGCCCAACATACAGTCCCCAGCACAGCTAAGAACAAGGCAGCACGCCACAGCAAAGCACAGCACATACCACAACAGGCAGGCAGGCAGGCAGGCAGTTGAGAGGACCCACCGCACTGTCTGGCTTACCCTGGAAGGCTTCAGCGAGCTCTGCCTCGACAGCAGCGACTGCTGCGACTGCTGCGACTGCTGCTGTCGAGGCAGAGCTCGCTGCAGCATTCCAGGGTAAGCCAGACAGTGCTGTGGGTCCTCTCAACTGCTGCTGCTGGCTTGCACCCAGCAAAGCTCTTATTGCCCCACCTCGCTCCCCCTCCCTCGCCCACCCTCCAAGTGCACACGCTAGCACCCACCCACCTCGGGGTGCGCCGCCCACGGCACCAGACCCTCGTGCGGGCTGTGCTGCTGCGCATACGCGATTGCATCGTTGCGCACCAGCCGCGCTGCCCGCCCATCCAGGCGCAGCAGGTGCAGCGGCTGGTCTGCCTGCGCCTCCTCCATCTCCCTCTTGGCCTCGTTGCGGGCCTTGTTCACCAGGCTGCGCTCCTTGATCCCCTTGACTGCAGCACGCTGCTCGTCTGCGGGAGGGCAGGCGGGTGGGATTGGCGGCGGGGTGGATGGGTGGTGGTCGATGGGCAGGCGGACGATGGGCAGGCGGGCGCCGGCTGCCCACCGCTCCTGCTCACTGCACCCACCGCTCCTGCTCACTGCCCCAGGACATCCCCCATGCCCGCCGTCCTCACCATAGAACTTGCTCATGGCGCCCTTGAAGCTCTTGAGCCCGCTCATGGCTGCGGGCTGCTGCTGGCGCAAAGGAGAGGGCCTCTCTCTGCTGGGGCGCCACCTCTGCGCAGGCAGCGGCGGCAACGGCAGGCGGCGGCACTGTCAGGGTTCCGGTGCTGTTTGGCAGTGCCCTGCCGGCACAATGCATCTGTGCTTGCCACTCCCCTGCGCAATACAGCGTGTCCCAAGCTGCAACCCGCACGGAGCAGAGCAGGGGCTTCGCTGCTTGCCGGTTGGAGGCGTGGTGTTGTTTACGAGCTCGTCACGATCTCTGTAGACGATGACGAGGCTGTGAAAATACAGGGGCCAGTCGTGAGCGCTTGCAGCAAGAGCGCCATGTCCGGCCTGCCGCTGCAGGCTCCCCTGGTGCTCCAAAACTGCAGGGCCCAATCCACAGAGCAATATTGGCACAATACACAGGCTGAAGGCAGAGCGAAGGTGGGCGCATGGGCAAGAGCGCATCAGCACGTTTCCAAGCGCTTGCAGCACTTCAGAGCGCGGTCGGGCTCAAACCCACATCGATCAGGGCTTGCTCCACTCCCACCCAGGCCTCCTGTCCCTCCCGCTGCCCTTTGGTGATCCCCTTGAAAAGTCGTGTAGCTGGCCCCTCCCTTCTGGGTCGGCTGCAGGGCAGTGATCGCAGCCTGACCGCCGTGCGGCAGCACCGGCAAAGCACTCAGAGCCATGCGACAGGCAGCTATGCCGGTGGCGGCAGTGCCGCTGCCCACGCGCGCCCTGGGCGCCGCCAGCACAAGCTACCAGCCTCTGCCGCCGCAATTGAGACACCAGCGGCGTTGGCCTTGCCGGCAGGCAGCAGCGCACAGTCTCAATAGCCTTACAGTTATGGCGAACAGCAGCAACGTGCAGCAGCAGCAACCGGCAGCGGGCGGCGGCGGCGGTGGCAGCAGCGGTTGGCTAGGCGGCGCCGCCCCCACCGCATCGCTTCTACGCCGTCGCGCGCTGGGAAGCAGCAGCCTGCAGCGGCGGCGGCAGCCGCTGTCTGCGGCGCCGCCCCCGCAGCGGGCTGCCGACATGGTGCGGGGGCTGGCAGCTGATGACGGGGACGGTGACGGTGCAGCTGTGCCAGCGGAACTGGAAGCCACGGCACGTGCCACCTGGCGCCAGCTTACCAGTCCGTACGACACCGAAATCTTCCTGCTCGCTGTCCCCGCGCTCTTCAGGTGTGTGCATGTGCGCATCTGCATGCAGGGCAGCTGTGTGGTGCGGGGACCCTGCTGCAGGAAGGGGTGGGCTGGGTGACAGCTGGGGGCGCCACCCCACTCCCTCCCTTGCTCACCCCTTTGGTCTGTGCCCTCATCGGTTGCCCTGAAGCACCTCTTACTCCCTCCATCTGCAATGCAATTCTGGACCCATGTGTATGGCCCACCGCTTCCCGCCTCGTGCGCCCTTCTTTGCATCCCCCATTGCTTGCAGCTTTCTTTCGGACCCCATCATAAACTTGGTGCCCACCGCCGTTCGTATTGGCCCCCTCTTCTCTTGTTCACCCTCAACTCCGTTCCATCTTGCCGCAGTGTTTTGTTGGACCCCATCATGGGCATGGTGTCCACCGCCATCATCGGCAGCAGGCTGGGCACTGCGCCTCTGGCGGCGGTGGGCCTCGTCACCATCTGCTTCAACTTCTCAAAGTGAGGCTGGGCCTTGTTTCTGTGCCACTCACAGTGTCTTGGCAGGGGCGTGAAGGGTGGTAGCGGGGGGGGGGGGGTTCAAGCGCCGGTTTGTAGGTGGTTGCAGGCATGTGCTTCAACATCTCACGTTGCCACCTCAAAGTGATGCGGGATGCCGGCGGTCGGGAGGGGATGCGAGCAAGGGGGTTGGGACTCGAATGCCTCGCCGAGTCTTGCACATACGGAGACCGACCTACTCTCCCCTCCTCCTCCTGGTCCCCAGTTTCATTTGGAACTTCCTGCTCTACACGACCACCCCGCGCATCGCGGCTGCGGCGGCACGCAAGGATGATGCAGCGGTGTCGCAGATTGCGGCGCAGGTGCGGGTTGGGGTGTGGTGTGGTGGGGGGCCGATAACGTTGTGCTCCCCTCACAACTGGCAGGCTTTGGTGGAGGGGAAGGGGTGACCAGGAACCGCCTGATGAGGCATGGGTGTCCCAAGTTGCAGTGCAGAATGGCACGAGGCATGTGAGTGGTGTGGCCAGGGTGGGAGAATGGCCAGCCCATGATCAGGGCCTGCTGTGGTCCCCCCATGCTCCCCCACACGTCCTCGCCCCGCCCCTGGCGTGCAGGGCCTGTGGCTGGCCGCCGCCATTGGGCTGACCATGAGCGCCCTGCTGTGGACGCAATGCCCCGTCATCTTTGCCGCCATGGGCGCGGCCCCCGAGGTCGTGGCCCCCGCCGTCGCCTACATGCGCGCCCGCTGCCTCGCCTCCCCAGCCATCCTCATGTACTATGTGCTGTCGGGCACCTTCCGAGGGTTCAAGGACACACGGTGAGCGGGCTGGGCAACAGGGTTGTGACACCACAGTGGGTGGGCTGGGGGAAAGGTGGAGGCCCAGTGGGTGGCCCGGGGCAAGCAACAGGTGGGGATTGTCAAAGTGCGGGAAGAGGAGTAGTGGCCGGCCGTCCCGTCGGGCCACCTTCCGGGGACCACACCGGCGCCATGTGTTCGGGTGTGTGTGCTCTCGGGAGTGGCAAGGGGAAGGGTGCCTCCCTGTGCGCTGCCTTCCCACACCCTGTCCTGGCCAGGGCACCTCGCTACCTGCTGGCAACCTTGGCACCGTCCTGCACCTTGGACGTCATCGTTCAACCTTCTGACAGCTGGCGTTTGCCCGTTCCCTCCGCAGGACGCCCCTGGCTGCCGGCATTTTTGGCAACGTGCTGCACCTGGGCCTGATCCTGGGCCTTGTGTTTGGCCTGGGCTGGGGCGTGGCGGGCGCCGGCCTGGCCACCTCCCTCTCCCACTGGGCTGCCGTCGGCTTCCTGCTGGCAACCGTGCTGGGCCGCGGGTACATGCGGTGAGAGCGGGGCTGCGCTGAGCTGCGCTGAGTGTTGGTGTTGGGTTGCAGTAGCAGCGGATTGCTGGGCCAGCGTGCAGGGCAGGCAGGGCGCACGGTGCAGGTGCCAGCACAGCCTTGGAGAATGTCTTGCGACATGACCGCGAGCATGCCTCGGGTGCCAGCCATGTAGGCAGGTAGGCATGTGCTGGCCGCCACTGCACTGGCATGTGCTGCGCCGCACGCTTCCCCACACCGTGCCTCGCCCTGCCCCGCCCTCCCCGTTGCCCTCCACCGGCACGCCTGCTGACCTGGCGCGGCCGCCACACCCGGCAACTGCCGCGTTCTCATGTATGCTTGTGCTGATCCCTTACCAATGAAACTGCCTTCCCCCCGCCCCACGTGGCAGGCCTGCTGACCTGGCGCGGCCACCCCGCTGGAGCGACATCGTGCCCCTGCTGCGCAACGGCCTGCTCCTCTCCACCCGCTCCCTCCTCGCCATGGGCTCCCTCATGTGGGCCACCCGCCTGATCGCCGGGTTCGGAGCCGTGGGGCTGGCAGGTGCGCTGCCACTACGGCCGCTGCCGCTGCTGGTGGGTGCATGGCACTGGGGCGAGGCGGGGTTCAAGAGAGGGCAGGCATGGGGGCAGGGCACCACTGCACCTACGCAGCCGTGGTGCCCTGCCCTTCAGCCCTGAGTTGTCACGAATGCCTGTCTGTCCTTCCCAACAGCGCATGACATCCCGCCCCTGCAGACCTTTACTGAATCCTTCTACTAATTTCTTTTCTGTCTGCTCCCCTCTGCCTGCAGCCCACGAGATCCTGCGCCAGATCTGGGTGTTCAGCAACCAGGCCTTCACCTCGCTGGACATCGCCACGCAGGCAGGTCGTGCACAGCAGGGCAGCACACCACAGCATGCTGCACAGCGTAGAGCAGCACAGGGAGACCAGCCAGCCTGCCTGCCTGCCTGGCACCCGCGTTCATTCCAACTTTCCCCTGCCTGTGTGGCCTTCCACTCCCTGCCCAAGGCCCCTGTTGCCCGGCACTGCTGCCAAGCCTCACTCCCTTCTCCCCCCTCTTCCTGCTTGCTTTCCTCCCCCCCTTCCACCCCACACACAGAGCCTGGTGGCCTTCCACATCGGCAAGGACGACCGGCGCGCGGCAGCAGCCGTCTTCCGGCGCACCCTCAGCCTGGCGGTGTTTGCGGGGGTGGCCATCATGGGTGGCCTGCTGGCTGCGCGCCACGGCCTGCCCGCTGTGTTCACTCAGGACGCGGCCGTCATCCGCGAGGTGGCGCTGGTGAGGATGCGGGATGGGAGGTGGGGGCTGCACTGCTGGGGCTTACGCGGGACGGGGCTCTGCAGTGGGAAAGCATGCCCCGTCATGCCCCTCCAAGTGCTGCCCCTGATAGGTCAGCTGGTCCTCCCTCTGCCTCCAACCCGGTTGAGCCGTGTGCTGCCCTTGACCATGCAACTCGCACCCCTCCTTGGTGCCCGCTGCCTGTACGCTTGGCGGCGTGCTGCCGTCCCTTGCCGTCCCTCACTTGTCCTACCGTCTCCTACGCGCCGTGCTTTCCTCGCTTCCTTCCGCAGGTGCTGCCGCTGATTGCCGTCTTCATGCCCTTTGACGCCGCCGCCTCAGTGATGGACGGCGTGCTGCTGGGCAGCCAGGAGGCGGGGTGGATGAGCCAGACGATGGTGGTCACTGCCGCCTGCTGCGCCGTCGGCCTGCTGCTCTCCCAGCGCCTGGGCTGGCCCATCACGCTCATCTGGTTTGTCATCAAGGTGGGTGCGCGGGCGGCAGCAGAATGACTCGCTTAATAAGCATTTCATAACATGCAAGTGGGCATTGCTGGTGGTCTGCACCAGCCATCTGGTTTGTCATCAAGCAAGGGGGCGCGGGCAGCAGAGGTACCAACACAAGTGGACATCAGTGCTTGCCCCTGTCCCAGCCATCACATTGCGGTGCTCCGCTGTCACAGCTGTGCTGTGCTGTGCTGTGCTGTGCTGTGTTGGTTGTGTGTGCAGGCGTGTCCCGCTCACGCGCTTTGTTCCTGAAGGCGGGTTGGTTGTGGTTGATGGGGAGGCTGTGCTGTGCGCCTTTGTTTTGATTTGAGTGGGCCTTGCTCCAGTTCCGAGGTGGGGAGGCAGACCGGCAGGGCGGAGCCCCCCGCTGCCCCTGCTGTCCGCGCTGTCCAACCTTATCACCCTGCCCCCGTGCCTGCCGCTCCCTCCCGCCTCCCGCTGCCGCAGTTCCTCACTGTGGGCCGCCTGATTGGCAACACGTGGCGCCTGTGGTCACGCAGCGGGCCCTTGGCAGGGGAGCTGCGCGGCAACGGCCCCGCTGCAGCACCCACAAAGGCGTCCTGAGCCGCGCAGGCAGCACCACGGCTCCCACACAACACTCTTGTGTGCCACTATCTGCTTGGACGGTGCTGCTAGGCGGTGGGAGGGCCGGCGCAGCCCGGCCCGGCCCGGCCCGGCCTGGCGGTGTCATGGCCCGCCGCTGACGGGCTCTCCCGGGGCCTTGAGCACCCCCACGATCCACGCAGCCTGCGCCCTTCACTTTCATGCGTTCAAAAGCCCCCTGGCATTCCTGGAATTTATCTTCTACTACCCGACCACAGCAACGTTTTTTCTACCTAACCCCAACCCAATGAAACGTCTCGCATCTCATCTGATCCACTCTGATGTACCTTGCTCCCTGTGTTGAACCCGCCTGGGCCGGCTGTGCGTCCCACTCAAGCAGCCAGCCTTGTGCCCAGCACCTCCTGCCCCTTGTGTTCCCCATCTTTTTTTGTTCTTTTTGCTTGGGAGCTGCTTTTTGGGTGTGCAGCCCTCGTTACCAAATCCCGTTGCTGCCCTCCTCTCCAAGTCTGTAACCGTTAGTTAACTCTAGTGCCTGGCCGCCATTATAACCCCAGGCGGGCAGCCCGTGGGCCGTAATGAGGAGAGTGGCAGTGGTTGCTGGCTTGCACCAGCATCAGCGGTGCACCAAAATTCGACAATGGCCATGTGTGCTCACGGAATTGTAGCCCAGTTGCCAAAGTGCTGTAATTGTACTTGAAGCCTGGGCGCTGCCATTTCTTCAATTGGGCCCAGCCAGGTCTTGCTGGCCTAGGAGCGGCTGACGAAACTGGCTGGGGAGGGCCTGGCAGTGACCTTGCAGCGGCGCCTGCCCACACTGCCTTCTTCTGCCCGGCCCCCTGGCATTTTGCCCCCCAGCATTCTGCCGACCTCTGATATCTTTTCCAGGCTGCCAACACGACTGGCAGATGTGCTACTCGGAAACAAGCCAGGGGGACCCCTGCCGCCTCATCCGCCTGCCTCCCGCCGACCCTCGGTGAGCGTCCAGCGTGCAGCGCAGCACCCACCTCCCAGCTCGCCCACGGCTGACCTCTGACGTGTGCTCATAGGTATGCAACACTCAGATGTGTCTCCAGGAGGGCGCAACCCAAGAAGGAGCAGCTGTTCACTCGCACTCCTGCCAGCTAGATACAGCTGGCCGGAGGAAGTAGACAGCTGCCCACCACGCATTATTCTGCAATCCACTGCTTCGTCGAGTAATGTATGACAGGAGAACTAGCAAAGCACGACCGCCTCCCACCACAACCACACAGGCAAGCGTTCAGCAGCCAGGCCGCGCCGCGTTGAGTTGGTGTTTCCTCCAAGTGTTGTGATCGCCGATCACGAAGGCCTTGTCCAGGCCCTCTCGTCGCCTGCAGGTAGTGCAGGAGAGCCAGCCCACCAGTCCTTCCTCTGCCAGCCTCCCGAGAAGCGGAACCGGAAGCCCCCGTCTTCTAGAGGGCATCCCAGTTCCGTTCAGAGCGCCTGGTCAAGCTTGGTGGCAGGTGGGTGGCAAGCGGCTTGGCCCGGACTTCGCCCCACGCTGGTGGGGAAGGAGGCTCAGCCGGCGCGCTTTCGGGTGCTGCCGACAAGGTCCTCCTGCTGGCTGCCATACTGATCAGATGCCGTGCGCTCCGCAGGCAGTCCTCTTCGTTGACGGGCGCTCCAGGGGCAGGCTTGTGGCACCTGAGGTCACCTGGGAGCCCTCGGAGGAGCGGGGGGAGGAGGACGAGCGGCACGGCTCGACCGTGGGGCAGCTTTCGCTCCACTTCTCCAGCATTGTGCCGGCGCGCGCCACCGCCGCCGCGAGCACCAGCAGCACCGCGGCACAGCAGCAGTCGCAGGACCAGGCGTCGCCGCAGCCGCTGTGCCTGCCTGTGGACGAGTGCTTTGCCAAGCGCTCGTACCGGGTGCAGGTGTTTGGACGGGAGCAGCAGGGCGCCGGCGCCAGCGTCGCCGTGCCCCACTCGTTCCAGGCGCACGGGCGCGAGCTCAACGCTGCGCTGAACGTGCAGCGCCAGTGGCAGGAGTATCAGCAGCGCCACCAGGCGGCCCGCACCTCGGCAGGCCAGCCAGTGAGCGACACCAACTTTGCTCATAGCAGCACCCTTCCAGTGCAGAGCGGTGGGTGCTGGGCCGGTGGGTGCTGGGAGGTGCAGGTTGGCTACGTTGACCTCTGGTCCTGCTCCCCCAGCATGCTGTGACGTTGATCAGGCCCGCGCTGGCAGTCGCACTGGCAGCAAGATGCCGCCGCTTTTCGCAATGCGTATGGCGGAGCAGGTGCTGCCAGCACACTGCATGCCCATGCATGCTCGTCATGTTTAAGCCTGCGCTTCCATGCTCAGTATGCCCCCGCCTTATGGGAGGGTCATCTCTGCCTGCGCCTCACTTACATCAAGGCTCCCTTCTGCTGCTGGCTGCAGGTGACGGTTTGGAGCACCTGCAGGCCATTTTTGACGTGGCCACGCGGCCGGCGTGGCTCAAGGTGGGGGCGCCCAGCTGTGATCGGAGCTTGCCCAGCCCACCCTGGCTTCATCCGTGCATTGCAGCATGAGTGTGCAGCAAGGATGTGTCTACCACGCTGTGCGCTCTCTGGCCGCACTGGAGCACCCACGTGCCTGCAAACCCTGCCCCCACCCTCTCGGTTCCCGCGCAGGGCATCGTCTGCCGCTTCTTAGTGGCGGAGCCCTCTGAACAGCCAGACGCGACGGCGGCTGTGGATGGCAGTGGCAGCTCCGGCGCTAAGACGGCGGAGCAGGGTGGTGCTGCAGCAGGATCGGGAGCGCCAGCAGTAGGGGCCGACAGCATGGCAGCACCCGCAGCGGTGCAAGCCGGCAGCGGGGCTGGCGCAGGCGGCACCAGCTGCCTGCCAACCAAGCCTCGGCGGCTGCCAAGCGAGGAGCGGCGGCCACCTGGCCAGGCAGAGCAGCGGGCTCCGAGCCAGCATGCGCAAGCGCAGGCGCCAGCAGCGCAACCCGCAGCAAGCGAGGGAGCTGCCGCTGGTGCACAGCAGCCAGCGGCAGGAGCCAAAGAGGGCAAGGCAAAGCGCAGCGGCCACAACGCGGGACGAAAGCAGCGCAAGGCACAGGCCCTGGCAGAACATGGCCGCAGCAGTGCAGAGGCACCGCCTGCAGGACCTGTGCAGCGCCCACCAAGCAGCAAGGGCAACGGCGCTGCTAGCAGTAGCGCAAGCAGCACCAGCAGCAGCCGGAGCCAGCCGGTATCAGCTGCACAGGCACCCAGCACAGCAGCTGTTCCCGGCCGCCGTGGCAAGGGGCCCGCTGGCGTCAAGCCAGTGCAGCAGCCTACAGCAGAGCAAGCAGATGGCGCCGCTTCACAACCCAGCACGGCAGGCAGGGGGTCTGGAGGGCGCAGCCGAAGCAGCAGCAGGAGCCGGCCATCGAGCCGGCAGGATGCTACCATGGTGCGGCGCCACCCCAACCTCTTCCCTGCAGCAGTCGAGCAGCAGCAGCAGCAGCAGACAGCAGCAGGCAGAAGCAGCTTCCTGCCGGCAGTGTCAGAGCACAGCTATGCGGCCAGCGGCAGCGCTGCCCCTGCACCTGTGCCCATTAGTGCGGCACTGGGTCGAGAGGCGGAGCGCGGCCACGCAGCAGAGCGGCAGACCGCCGCAGCATGCCGCGGTGCACCGGCAACGGCAGAAGCAGGGATGGGCAGAGGGCATGGAAGAGGAGGCAGGGCGAGGAGCGTCGCGGCAGCCCGTGGGTGCACGGAGCAGCCTGCCTCGCCTCGGCTGCCCGTTGTGCCGGCGGCAGTGGCAGCTCCAGAGCCAGAGCCAGCTCAGCTCGCAGCCAGCTCAGCTGCTTCATTGCAGCTGTCGGAGGCGCAGCTCTTGGCGGCAGACCTGTTGGGCATCGCCCCCGAGGCCGCTCCTGCTTGCATGTGCGACTGCGGGTGCGGGCAGCCGGCAGCAGCGGCGGCAGTGCCTTCAGCAGTGTCCTCTGAGGATGCCAGCAGCAGGAGCGGCAGCAGCTGTGCCCCGCACGTACCGCCAGCGGGTCTGGCATGGCAGGCAAACTGCTCAAATGCGGGCGCAGTGGCTGGCTCGGAGGCAGCCTCACTCACTGCGCTGCCAGTTGCACGGCTTCCAGCCGAGGCAAGCAGCCGTGTGGGCAGCGCCGCAGGCGGCAGCACCTCTGCCAGTGGCAGCAGCCCGTGTGCGTCCCCTGTGGAGCAGGATCAGGAGGAGGTGGTGGAGGGCTGTGATGTAGCAAGTGAGGTCAGCGACAGCAGCGTGGGGTCTTGGCAGTCCGACGCACACTTCCTGCCTCCCAGCCGTCCCTCAGACTATGGGCTGTCATACAATTTTGGCCAGCACTCGCCGTTCCATTGGGAGCAAAGGGGTGAGTGGGGCCAGGCCAGGGTGACGGAGTGGGCGGGCTGTTGTGCTGCTGAATGGCGGGCTGCCTCAAAGGAAGGCCGTGTTCCAGCGTCAGATTCCCTGAGCTCAGGCAGTAGGCAAGGTGCATGCAGACCTTGTTGAGTGCGCTGCTGCAATATCGTAGGCTGCTGCTGAACCTGCATTCCCCCGTCTGCGCTGCTGCGCAGGCAACTCCGTGCCTGCACACACCCTTGGGCAGCACTCGGGGCCGCCTTCGCCTCAAAAGCTGGCGCCGCTGGGGGACACCGGCTTCCGGCACGTGCGGCGCAGCACCGGCAGCTTTGGGCCCAACAGGAGCACGCCGCTGGCGGGCAGCGGTGGCTTCTTCGCAGCGCCTCCGGCAGCGCTGCACCACACCCAGCATGCCGCAAGCATGCCGCTCCTGCCGCTGTCCGCCTACCACCACCGCCGCAGCGCCAGCAGCAGCAGCAACGGCAGCCAGAGCGGGGGCAGCGTGGGCGAGGGCGCGGGGCCGCAGGTGGCCTACCCGGCCGGCGCGCACCGCTGGCAGGGCAGCATGCTCAGCAGCTGGGCGGAGCCGTACTCACCCCACCCCCAGCAGCCGCTCTACATGCGCACCCAGGTGTTGGCACAGCCGCCCCCATTTGTGCCACGCTCACAGTCCGTGACTGCCCGGCAGCAGCAGTGGGCGCAGCCACCGCCGCCTGGCGCTGGCCCCGCAGCAGAGGCATACTGGCATCCGCACAGGGGCAGCGGCAGCGGCTGGCAGCAGCGGCAGGCGCACCCCGAGGCAGCGCTGTCCTACAAGCCGCCGCCACCACCGGTGACCCCGGCGGTGCATGGCGGCACCAGTTCTGGCAGCGGCGGCGGCGGCCGTGCAGGCTCGCCGCTGCCGGCCAGCAGCATCAGCTATGCACCCCACAGTGCGCCCGCCAGCACAGTCAGCAGCCCGCTGCTTGGCCGAGGGCAGCTGCTCGCTGGGCAGCCGTCCAAAACGCCACCGCCGCCGCAGCTGCTGTCGGCGCCCGTCTTAGACATGCAGGTGGGCGGGTGCTGGGTGTTGGGTGGGTGGTGTGTCAGCTGGTGGCTCTTGCCCAGCTGCCCTTTTCCTTCCCTAGGCTGGCTGGCGGCTGGCAGCCTGTGGCCTTTGTACCCGCTCCTGCTCGTGTGCTACTCCGTGCCTTGCCTGGCCCTCATCTGCCGCAGCGTGCCTGCCTGGGGTGCATACCTGAGTGTGCAGCGTATCTCTCGCCAACCTGGCCCGCCTGACTCTACATGTCATCGGTTGACATGCCATCTTCCTGTTTGTGAGCAGGTGCCGGAGTCTGTGGAGGACTCTCCCGACCTGGAGCGCTTCATGCAGGCGGCCACCCCGCAGGTGGTGCCGCCACCCACGGGCGCGGCGGACCTCACACTGGTGAGTTGCTTCTTTCTTGCTTTCTTGGCTCGCCGGCGGCGACATGTTGGTTGGGGGACATGTCTGAGGTTGAACCCCTCGCTCTGATGGGGGGTTGGGGGCGTTGGCGCGGTCTTCTGGCCTGACGGCGTGAGCGGGCTGGCAGGCAGGGGCAACCCCCCGGCGTGGCGGCTGCTCAGTCTCCTGGCTGGCTGGCTGGCTGGCACGTGGGCAATGCAGGTGTAGCAGAGAGATCGGGGGTGTTAAATCTCCATGCTGCTCCCACGCCAACCTCCGTGCTGAGCCCGCCCAACCCCTGCGCGCCCTCCCCCTGCCTTCAGGCCGACCTGTGGCGCTGGTATGAGGAGCCCAGCACGGTGGGGAGCGAGGTCACCTTGATCGGCGGCCCCCGCGGCCCCGCCACTGCCTACTACCTCCCCTACCTCTCAGCCGTGCAGCTGCTGGCGCCCGCCAGTGCCGCGGACGAGGCGGCAGTGCTGGCGGCGGCAGCGGCGACACCCGCGGGGGTCACCGCCGCCCCGCCCCCTCAGCTGCTCAGCTACCCCAACGGGCTGGACAGCTGGCCAGAGCGCATGCGGCCGCTGGTGCAGTGGGGGGAGGATGCCAACATGCGGGACCGGGTGCCGCTGCAGAGCCGGCTGGCGGACCTGTGTGGGGAGGCGGGCGCGGCGCACCCGCTCATGGCCACACGCATTGCCGACCTCCACCCCTTTTCCTGGTGAGCAGCGTGGCACACATTGCAGCTGGCTGGAGAGCAACGCAACACACACCACAGCTGCAGCAGGAAAGCAAGCTGAGCTGTCGCGGCCTGAACTGACCAGCGGTGCTGCTGGTGGGGCAGGGGCCACCGACCTGGCTGTGCTGGCGTGTGAGGCGCGCTTAGTTGTAAGAGCGCCCTCCCCACCCCAGCCACGCTGCTCTGCCTGCTGCCCTGACCAACAGCACACTCACCCCCGGCCTTCCTCTATGCCACACACTGCCCCGCCTGCAGGTTTGCTGTGGCCTGGTACCCCCTCTACTGCGTGCCTGAGACCCCCCTGACGGCCCGCTTCCTCACCTTCCACACCCTGGCATCCCTCTGGGAGACGGCCAGCGGTGCGGCGGCAGAGCGCTGCCAGCAGCAGCAGGCGGCGCTGGCTTCCGCCGCCGCCAAGGCGCAGCAGCAGTGGCTGGCAGAGGCAGAGGCAGAGGCCGTGGCCGTGGCAGCGGCGGGTGCAGGCGGCGAACAGGGGCAGGAGGGTGCAGCAGTGTCCCCCGGCGCTGGGGCTGTCACCGTCGCCATTGGCGGCCCGGCAGCGCCGCCGTCGCCAGGCACTGCGGCGCACCTCACACCCCCTCCGGCGCTGCACCCCCGCCCCAGCTACAAGAGCATGCTGTCAAACGGGCTGCCCGCCCCGGCAGAGGGGCAGCCCCTGGTGCCCGTGACGGTTGTGTACACAGCCACTCCCACGGCTGTGTGCAGCTTCCCAGGATCTCCCACCTGCTCCGATGCCGGCACCCGCACCACCCTGGACTTGTGCTTCGGCAGCCACAGCAGCCGCCCCTATTCGGTGGATGGCGCTGCCGGCAGCGGCTCCGGCTCCGCCAGCTCTGCCACGGCAGGCCGCAGCCGCCTGGCGCTCAGCAGCGGCGCCGGCAGCAACAGCCCCGGCACCGGCGGCAGCCTGTACGAGCCCCTCTCGCTCTTGCTGCCGCCCTCCTCTGCCGCCACCTCCTCCGCACCTGCCAGCACCCCCGCCTCCCCGCCAGCCTCCGAGGCCGACGACAGTGCAGAGCCGCTGCCTGTGCCAGTGGCAGGGCTCATCTGGTATGCCACAGGCCGGGATGAGAACTGGCAGGAGACGCTGGTGGCAGCACCCCTGCCCGCAGGTGCGCCCTTGCCGCCTGTGTACACCCGCCCGGCACCGGCCATGCTGTTGTCCTGGTTCAATCTCACTTGCCCGCCCTGCCATCCCTGCCCGCATGCGGCTGCCCAGCCTGCCGTTGCCTGCCCTGCCTGCCTGTGCACACCTGCCCCCGCCTGCCCCGCTTTTCGCCGCCCCCGTCCCAGCAGCTGCGGTTCCCATGGCACGCACGCCTCAACACCTGTGTTTCTTCCCCGCCTTGCTTGCTCCCTTGGCTCCTGCAGGCATCTCCGTGGCGCCTGGCACACCGCTGGCCGGCGGCGCGCGCCTGCTGGGCTCCTGGCGTGGCGTGGCGGTGCTGGCACGCAGCTACCCCGTGGCCAAGGGAGGCCCCCTGGGCTGGGAGATCCAGCAAGAGGAGATGGCTCAGTGTGCAGAGCGGCTGACTGCTGGGGTGGGACTCGTGGCGCTGCGCCCACGGCTGGGCGCCGGCGGGCAGCCCACCGGCAGCTGGGACCGCGTGGGGCGGCTGCCGGCGGCCACGCTGGGCGTGTCGTGCCCCGACTACGAGTTCTTCACCGCCAGGGCAGCGCGCTACGCCTGACCTGGTGGGCTGACGTGGCGGCCAGCTGGCGCCAGCTGGCCACCCACAAACCGAAATCACTGTGATGACGCGCTTTCCCCGCTGGCCTCCGGGTGGCTGGCCCGGCGGGCGGGGCAACCTGGCAGCAAGGCCCGCCCAGCCCTGCCACCGTCCAATTGCCGGCCTTCTGTTGCACACCTGATGCTGGCAACTGGCTTCAGCTCAAGTGGTGCGCTACGGCAAGCACCTGTTGATGGGCCCCGCAGTGTGGCAGCAACACAGCCAACACAACCACACACCCACCTTCAAACAATGACCCCTGTGAAACGACGCTTTGCGCTTACATTCATTCCATCAGTCAAACCCAACTTCTACCCTCGTTTGAAAGCCCTTCCACCGCTGCTTCCCTCGCTTTTCAGTTACACCCTCTGGCCGCCAGGCTTGACTCGCGCTGCCCGAGGCATTGGCCCCCGCTGCCCACCCACCCCCACGCCTTTTCATTCCTTGTGCGTCCTCCTTTTATCCCTGCGCTCTCGAGCTTACAGCTACGGTGCGCGTGTGTTATAGCACCCTTTTTTGTTCCTCTCTCCTTCACAAACTGACTTTCCCCAGGGCTCGCACTCGCACTAGTATCCTGCTGCATGGCACCGCTGAGCCCCCAAAAGGGGGCCCGCACCCATGCTCCTTTTGTGCCCTCGCATGTTCACAATCTGATCTGTGCATGTTACATCCGCCCAGCCGTCGCACATCCCATTTTTTGTTTGCCCACCTTATCGTTCCTTGGCTCGATCGGTACTAATGCACGCCATAGGCGGAATGACCCCACGATCCGCACGCTCAACCATGGCGAGTGCTTCACCAACCGTGCTGCCCCCGTTCCCGCTGCCCTCCGAGTCACTGTTAGCGCACACAGACATCCCCTTGAATACACTGATTTGCACTCTCTCACGCATGCATCCCCTCCGTCATTTCGTCACCCAACCAGCCACACAGCCGGCGCGGCCAGGGATCCCCCCATCCCCGCCGCCGGCCCCCTGGTTTTGCTTTTTGTGCGTGCAGCTCGCTCAGGGCGCAGCACCCGCCGGGCCGTGTGTCCTCAGGAACCCTGCTTCCCAGCATTGGACAGCATGTAACAAACCGAACTATCATTTTGCACCGAGGAAGGGGCCCAGAAGGCGCCGCCAACAGGGGGGCACTGAGCAGCCGTGGCTTGGGAACCTTGGACCTGCTTGCTCCCTCGACTCCCAAACCACTTTGCCACTACCCGCTCACTCCCAGTAACACAGGCATGCTGCCCAGCGGCCAACCAGTGAGGTCCACGCTGCAGGAGCCGCGAGAGGCCAGGGCGCTGCCAGGAGCGGAGCCCGGCCATGTGCCCACCTCGGAAGAGAAGCAGACAATGGCAGACCTGCACCAGACTCTCAAGAACCTCCCCAAAGGTGGGGAACGGGGCATGCTTGCGCCCGCGGGCGGTACGTGGGGCGCGCCCGGCGGCGGGGCAGCTCTTGAGCTGTGTGAAGGACCACCTGCTTGTTGCCAGCCAACCCTTTCCCAGGCTCCAAGGCTTTCCAGTCCGCGCACACAAAGCGCCCTGAATGGGCAGCCATTTCGCCCTCTTCTCTCAACCTACATGCCCCACCCCCACCCCCCGGTGCTCTACCGCACCCAGGAGGCGCCAGCAGCATGGGCCCAAACGTCGGCCCACCCGGCACAAGCGTGATGAGCGAAGGGCCCTGCGCCAGCACCACACGCGGCACCATCGCAGGTGTGAAGCGCACCGCCGCTGGGAGCTGGATGCTGGCCTGCTAAGGCCTGCCAGGGGTGCTCCAAGGCCGGCAGCTATCAGCGACATCAACAATCTGAACCAGGCGCTTGCCAGTTGAGCCGAGGCACACAGCCAGGCAGGCAGCCCCTTGTGCCGCAGCTGCCCCCACGGCTTGTAAGGCGACCTGCACAATACTCTCAGTGTTTCCAGCGCTCATGCATGCAGGCTCCGGCACCGGCACCGGCGCCAGGCCGCTCGGCGGGAGCAAGACCGGCACAGCTCCGCCCGACCCCCACCACTCCTCCTGAGGCGCTCTTGAGCTGGCAAGTGCAACCAGCCTGGGTCAGACTGGGGATGCAGTTATGCAGTTACATTCGGCAGGACTCAGGGTGGCCACAGACCCAACTGGCGGCCTGCGAGCTGCTGCAGCTGCGGGCGGGAGCGTGCTGGGGATTGCAGCATGGAGATGATACCATGCCAGCTGCGCACGCTTGCTTGTTCGTGATGCCTGCAGTTGAAGTGCACATGAATAATATTTGTCTTGGTTAAGTGAAGCGTGAGGTGACATGCCCCAATGTTAGGCAAGTCGAGGCAGGTGGGCAGCTGGAACGCAGCCCACCTGGCGGGGAACAGCACACACAGTGGCGGGGCGGCACAGCGCGGCAAGGGAGGCAAGGGTGGGCCAATGGAACAGCACTTCTACCATTCATTTGCAGCAACCAAGAAGCGTTTTGTCCACACCCGACACCCTCAGCGTTAGGTTTCAGCTGTCGAGCGCATATATGAGCGAGGGACTCACTCCCGGGGCTGCCGAGCAGGCCGCCCGCGGGGTGTCTGATACAGGCGTCTCTGGAGCTGGCTTTATCAGCAAGCAGGCGAGTCTTACCTCCGAGAGGGGCTCCTCCGAAACCCCTTGCCCAGGCGCCGGTATTTTCAGAGCCACCTGCGCCTGTCTGCCTGTGGTGATCGCTCCAAATCTCAATCTGCAGACCCCACTGGAGGCGCGGGCCGGCCAGATCACCGACAAGCTACCGGCGGGGGCGCTGGGCGGCGCCGGCGACAGGCGAGTGCAGGCACGCCTGTGCCGGCGGTGGTGGCGGGGGGTTCTTTGAGATGTTGAAGTGTCCTCTCTCCACTTCAGCTCGCCAGACCAGCAGGTAACAGCAGGCAGATTGTTTCCAAGGGAAAGCTGCACATCCCAAGCTATACACACGAGCTGACCCAAGTGACATGAACCCAAGCGACACCCCTGTCTGCAGGCCGCCGGTGCACGAGCTTCAGCCGGAGGGCGAGGGGCCCGAGGTGCTGATGGGCCCGCTGCGCCAGCACGACCCAGGCAAGCAAGCCGTGCTGTGCCCGCTGCACCCCGCAGGCTGCTGCTTTGGGTGATGAGCAGCGGCAGCTGCATGCGCCCCTGGTCCGTTAATGTGTACACTGTGCCCGCCCTCCTGTGCCTTCTGCCTGCGGCGAGCGCCAACCGCCCGCACTTGTGCACTCCCTCTACGCTGCCCACTGCAGAAGAGCGCCTGCGCGGGATTGCTGATGCGCAGGCGGATACCGACATAGCCGCTGCAAAGGCACACGCAGCCGCTGTGAAGAACCACGGCCACAACTGAGGTGCAGAAAGTGCAGGTTGAGGGGGCACAGTTTTGTTCTGTTCTGAGCCAGCAGGCAGCAGCATAGCGCAGCTGGTCAAAGGTCCTGCCGTCTGGGAGCGTGTGCAGCAGGCAGGGCAGCCCGCGGACACGGCACCTGCTCGCAGTATGCACACAGCCCAGCATTCAGTCCATTCGCATCTCAGCCATCACTTCACCCGCAACCGAATCTTCAATTGTAACACTGTCAACTGGCGTGAGGTTGGTGCAACAAGTTTTCCGGGGCACAGTACCCTGCACCTGCTGGCGGGACGGGCAGGACAGCCGCTGTGAGTGGGTGGGCTGGCCATTCCAAAGCGCTCCTGCCGACATTCTTCGATCGTGGAGCCGCATTATCCTAAGCCGCAGCGTGTCTACTGGGGACTCCGCGGCGAAAGGCAAGCGCCCGGGGCGCGCGGGGGCTGTTCCCTCCGTCTGAACACTGTTCCCTGCAACTTGAGTGACCAAAATGGCGGGGCGAGGCTGGGAGTGCGCTCCTCCGCCGGCAGGTGGAAGGGCGGCGGCGCCGGGGCAGGGATGGGGCGGCACAGGCGGCACAAGCGCCCCAGCAGGTTCTGCTCTGACTTTGCAAGCCTGTCTTCCCTGCCCCCCTGCAGTTGACTTACCCCGCCTTGGGGGGCTGAGAAGTCCTGAAATAGCAGCTGGCAGCCATGCGGGTGGCGCCGCTGCTCCTGCTGGCGATGGTGCTGCTGCCGCTGCTGGCGTCGGCGGCGGGTGACCGTGGGGACGCGTTCCCTGGCTACAAGGAGGAGGGGGTGCCAGAGGATTGCAAGAACAAGCTGCCCGATGAATACTGCGAGGACTACAAACAGGCAGCCATGTGCGGCACAGGTGCGGTGCACTGGTACATAAGGCTTCATAGTGCATGTTGCGCATGCCGTTGTACTGTAGCCGGTCACGTCGCAAACAGCAGTGCGCTGCACCCCCCGTTTAAGCAGCCACCTGCGCTGCCCTCTTGCTGAGTGCTGGTTCTACCAGTTTTGCACGTTGCCTGCTCTTGCCGCGCTGCCACCACTGCGCTTGCCGCTGCTGCTGCTGCGTTGCCGCCCTGCCGCTCACGCCGCCACACTGCTGCGCCAAGGCTTTTCTGGCTGCCTGTTGTCATCCCAACCAGGTGTGCTTGCTCCCTCGGCCTCCCTGGCGCAGGGTATGTGAAGGATTCATGCAAGAAGACATGCAGCGGCTGTGAAGACGAGCTCAAGTGACTGTGCAGCACCTTGCTCGACGGCTCGCTGAACCCGAACGCGTGCACCCCTGGTGTGTATGCTGCTCTGCAACTCAACGCATGAAACCATCAGCCGTTCACTCATTGGGAATTTATCCACACCGTGTCCATCAGTCTGGGTTTCCTGCAGCTGTCTCCTCTTTTTCGGCCCTGCACTTGTTGCTCTGCCCTCAAAACGCCACTGAGGCTGCGGTGTGCCTGATCAGCGTCGCATCTCTTTCTCCTCTCTTTCTCAGCCGCACAACCCAAGTCGTGACTGCACAATTTTGCTCAATCTAGCTGTAAGAAACTCGCCACAGGCCTCCAGCACTAGTGGATCCGACCCAAATTCCCGACATTGTTCCCGACGTTTCCTGCAGGCGCAGAATGCATTTCCCCACTTT
>JAPTJF010000589.1:0-32456 GCA_029339195.1 Micractinium sp. NFX-FRZ
AGTAGCCATCCTTGGCAAGCAGCTGGTCGTGCGTCCCCTGCTCCAGCACCCGCCCGCGGTACACCGCCGCGATGCTGCAGCGTGGTGTTCCCCGACTACCGGGAGCGCGTGGTGCGGCACGAGGCTGCACACTTCCTCACGGGATACCTGCTGGTGGGTGCTGCTGCTGCTTGCGCTTCCTCACACCATACCTGCTGGTGGGTGCTGCTGCTGCTTGCGCTTCCTCACACCATACCTGCTGGTGGGTGCTGCAGCTGCTTGCGCTTTCTCACACCATACCTGCTGGCGGTGCTGCTGCTGCTTGCGCTTCGTCACAGGATACCTGTTGGTGGGTGGTGCTTCTTTAGGTTCCCGCTGGCGCGTCAGTTCGCCCATGGCCTGCCTCAGCGCCCGCCACGCCTCAGCCCCCGCCACGGGCTGCACTGGCAGCAGGGTCTGGGTCTTATGTTGCCTGCCTGCTTGGTGCCTTGTACCTTGGGCCTGCCCCATACCTCTGTGTCTGCCCCCTCCCGCACCGTGCTCCTACGCCCGCCCAACTGCTGCCGCCACTGTCCGCAGGGCGTGCCTGTGGCCACCTACAGCCTGACCCTGGGCAAGGAGCACACTGACTTTGCTGAGGCCAAGCTGCAGAAGCGGCTGATTGAGGGGGTGCTGGAGCCGCAGCAGGTGGACCAGCTCAGCGTCATCGCCATGGCAGGTGTGCTGACGTGGCAGGGTGGGAGTCATTCATCCCTGCATTCTGATGCTGGAGCCCTTTTGGGGTGGTGCTTGGTGTGCTTACTAGACGAGACCAGGCTGGTGGATGTGCTGTGCCTCGCCGGCTGCACTCAGGGGCGCCCGGCTGCCGGCTTCAGGAAGGGCTGGTGCACGGTGTCTGCCGTGCCCCACCTGAGCACTTGACGATGGTGCCGCATTCTGGCACAGGGCCACGGCCAAAGCGCTGCGCTGTCCTCAACTCCTGTCCTCCACACCCCGCCTCCCGCCCCGCTTCCTCTCCCGCAGGCGCCACCAGCGAGGCGATGAAGTATGACGACGTGATTGGGCAGAACGCAGACATGTTTGACCTGCAGGTGGGCGGAGCGTGCGAGGCTGGGGGGGGGCAGAGCCGGCTGGTGGGCCAAGGAGGCTCGGGAAGGCCGGGCTAGCGAGGCTGGGATGCCCACTGTGGCTGGGGGTGCTTGGGAGGCACCAGGGGAGCCGGGCAGGCTTACCAGCAGTCCTGGCTCAGCTGGGATGTGGGAGGTAAGCACTGGGGTGGCTGCGGTGCCTCCCGGCTGCGCACTTCTATGGCTGCCAGCCCGGCAAGCAGCACCACTCACCTCGCCAGCACCCGCCCGCCTCCCCGCCCCTTCCCGCTGCTGCAGCGCATCATGCAGCGCAGCAACCCCAAGCTCAACAACGGGGCGCAGCAGAACCAGACGCGGTGGGCGTGCTACCAGGCGGCCACCCTGATGCGGCGGTACTCGGCAGAGTATGAGGCGCTGCAGGCGGCGATGAGCCGGGGCGCCAGCGTGGTGGACTGCATCAAGGCAATTGAGGCTGCCGCGTGACTGTGAGAAAGAGATTTTGTGACTGCACCAATCCCGCTTTTGTAACGTTGGCCAATTGTGTGAACAAGGGGAGTTTCTCACCGCTGCCGCAACAGAGCACTGTTGTGGCCACCTGGGCGCCGACCAAGCGGCAAGTGCTGCCCTACTGCCCTCGGCGCCCCGACGCACGGCTGCAACCAGCTGCAGCTGGCATCCACCGACTTGCACAGTCAACCAGAGGCTCAATTGCAAGCCTCAGTGTCCTGCTGTGCATGATTTGCAGCATCCTGGGCTGTGGCTAGCGCTCCCCGCCGCTTCAAACAACCCCGACAGGCCATTGACACGCATGTGGCAATGACAACCTCTGGTGGGTGGTAGCGGCTTGGCCAGGACTTTGACTGCAATGGACTCCACGAGAGAGGAGGCAGCGGTGCAGGGGCCTCCGGCAGAGCCTGAGGATGCGCAGGTTGCAGGGGCTCAGAAGGAGCCCGGTCCGCCTGGCGAGGGGCCTCAGCCGGGGGATAGGCGGCAGAGCGGCGGAGAGCGCATTCCGCTGCACAGGCCCACGCTGCTGGAGTCGCCCGTGTTAATGCTGACAGGACAGGTGAGGCGCGGGCGCCCGTGAGGGAGGCAGGGGCGGCCTGGTCAGCGGGATGTCGACGTTTTTCGGCGGCTGGCATTCCGGCGTTCTATCTTCGAAGGCCCCCGGGCAGCCGAGCACAGCAGGTGTAGAAAGCAGCACAAACTCCAGTTTTAAGGGTGGCCGCCTGGCTGCCAGCAGCAGCAGGCAGTCGGCAGCGCCCTGCCGCCCGCCCGCCGCCGCGGCGCCACCCAAACTCGCCCCGCGCGCTTATCCCTGCGCCAAACTCCGCCGCCTTCCTGCAGCAAGTGGAGCCGTCGCCTTCCACAAGCTTGATGCCTTACCCAGTGCCGCTGTTCCAGGCGGGGCGCGGCGCGGGTGCTGCCGCCGCCGGCGGTGGCGGCGGTGGCGGCGGCGAGCACGAGGGGCCTGCGGGCGCGGGCACGTTTGCCTACCCAGCCTGGGCCTACCCTCGCAACTTCATAGCGCCCTCTCGCAACCGTCAGGTGCGGCCCTTTTGTGGTGGGCGCTGCAGGCGGGCCGGGGGCTTTGGGCACCCGCTTGGCCGCACTGGTGGTTGGTTGAGGAACACATTTCAACCGTTGCCAGTGCTGCCCCGCCCTTTGCAGGCGGCGGCGCGGGCAGCAGTGCGGGTGCATGGGCACGAAGTGCCGGGCCCTGTGCAGGCAAGCGGAAATTTTGTCACTGTGCAGCGCTTGTGGGACTGCCACGAGCCTTCGCCGTGCCTGTTGGCCTTCCACCTCCCGCCGCCAGGCCAATGCAACTGAAAACCGCCACCCCTCTCGTGCGCCTTCCCACCGCTCTGCAGCAACAGCAACAGCAGCAGCCCCCGCAGCAGCCAGAGAAGCCGCGCCGGGAGAGCATGGCCAATGATGATGGGTACAACTGGCGCAAGTATGGCGAGAAGCAGGTCAAGGGGAGCCCCTACCCGCGCAGCTACTACAAGTGCAGCCACCCCAACTGCCCGGCCAAAAAGATGATTGAGCGAGAGCCCAAGTCCGGGCGCATCTCGCAAGCAGAATTCAAGGTCGGTGGCTTTAGGAAGTGGTGCTGCAGCCTTGTGTCTGTGCAAGATTGTGGCGGAGCGAGGCAGGGTGGCACTTTCAGTTGAGAGAACGACCAGTCAGGATGGCAGGCGAAGAGGCAGGAGGGCAAGCAGGACGGTGTGGGCTGTTTGAGCAGGCAACCTCACTGCAAATGGATTGTCTGCCCTGCCTGCAGAACGAGCACAACCACCCCAAGCCGGGGCAGGTCCGGGGGCAGCGGGAGCGGGCGCCGGTGCCGCTCTACGGCGGCAGCAGCGGGCGGCTGTACCAGGAGGACAGCAGCGGTGCGCAGCAGCAGCAGCAGCAGTCGGCGGTGGAGCTGTCGACGCAGGACATGCAGCAGGAGGACGCGGTGGCAGCGCTGGCAGCAATGAAGTACTCGCCGGTGATGCCCGGCATGCTGGGGGCGGCGCCGCACGACACCCCCACCTCGCTGCTGCCCATCCCCGCCAGCCTGCGCGCCTCCACGGAGCCGGAGGACCCGCAGGCCAACGGCTGGGCGCTGCCGCACCGCCTACACCGCAGCAGCAGCGCGCCGGCAGCGGAGCAGGAGGAGTCGGAGCTGTCAGGTTGGCGCTGCTGCGGCGTGTGCGGCATCCGCCTTGATGCCAGCTGGCCCATGGCCGCCTGGCACATGCAGCAGCACATGCAGTCTCAGCGTGCCGCCGCTGCCCTTACCGCTCATGCGCAGCGCTTCAACGTCCGCGCCCGCCGCTCACCTGGTTTGTGCATGTTGACGTAGGGTGGCCTCTACCTCATCGGCCCGAAGAATCCCCCACCCTCTGTTTGTCGGCGGCGGCAGGCCGCCCACCTGCCCCCGCCCTCACACGACCAGCACTCACCGCCGCCTTTGGTGCCCTGCGTCTGCCTGCTTCCTGCAGAGGAGGCGTATGACAGCGAGCTGATGGACTCGGGGGTGGATGACGACGAGTGGCAACCGGGGGAGGATGACTACCGCAGCGAGCCGCAATCCGTGGCAGATGCGGCAGCGGCGGCAGCAGCGGCGGTGGCGGCAATTGGCCGCCGACGCATGCACCAGGACACCTCGGGGCTCATCATGCTGGGCAAGCGGCGTCGCGGGCGGCAGCGGCAGGCAGACAGCGATGAAGAAGATTACGACCCTGAGCTGTATGGCGACGATGATGAGGTCAAGGGTGAGTCAGCGGGTGGGTGAGAAGCCGGCGAGGGATGCGGCAGGAGTGGTCTGGGGGCAGGTGTGGTGTGGCCTGGGGGCTGGCTGGCAGCTGTCTTGCGTCGCCTGCTTGCTGGTCTGTGAGTAGCCCCCAGCTGCTGATGGGGTGCCCCAGCCATCATGGGGGGCCCTGGGATGCAAGAAGCAGCTGCTGACCCTGCCCCTGGCGCCCTGGCCCTGCCTGCCCCCGCCCGCCACCCTTCTGCAGTGCTGCGCAACATGAGCAACGGGTACAAGCACCAGCAGCGGGAGTCGGTGGAGCTGGAGCCTCCGCCTCCCAAGCGGCGCTCTCGCCCCTCACCGGTGGTCGATGGCGGCCTGGGGGCCTCTGGGCGGCGGGCCTCCGATGCCGGCATTGAGGGCGCCGGTGCGGTTGCTGGTGCCGGCGGCGGTGGTGATGAACGCAGCGTGGTGGAGCTGGAGACGGATGCCGACGGCATGGACGACGGGTACAGGTGTGGGGGCGCGCAGGGGGACGTTTTGCTGGCTGCCTGGCTTGGAGAAGTTGCTTTGCTACTCAGGGCTTTCGTGGTGCAGTGGAGGTGGCAGCTGCCTAGGTGGGGAACCCAAAAGGTCGTTTTTTTGCACTGCATGTTGCGGCCTGGGGACATGGGCATGCTCCCTGCTGCCACGACTGTTATGAAGCCGGCTCTGTCTGTCCTTATCTTGATGCGGTCCCTCTCACGGCCTGGCCCCCAAACTGCCTGCCGCCCTTCCCCGCAGGTGGCGCAAGTATGGGCAGAAGATTGTGAAGGGCAACCCGCACCCGCGCAGCTACTACAAGTGCACGCACCCGGGGTGCAATGTGCGCAAGCAGGTGGAGCGCAGCGGGCGCAACGCGCGCATGCTGGTGACCACCTACGAGGGCACGCATACCCACGACCCGCCCGCCACCACCAATGGCATGCGCTCCGGAGGGCGCCGCGGCAGCGTGCAAGCTCGACGGCCAGACTGTGAGCACTGGCCGCCGGCTGCAAAGCTGCCTACTTGCTGCCCCTGCTCTGGTCCCGCTGCTCGCATCTCGCTTTGCTGCATCCTGGCTCTGGCAGCAAACATTGTGGCCTAATTGATTCGGTGTGTTTTGTTGACCCCTTGACCTCTCACGTTCACCCCGCGCCTGGCCCCCTCCTGTGCCTGCTGCAGCTGCTGCTGCGGCACGACCACCGCTGCCTGACAGCTCTGCGGGGTTGACGCCCGCCAAGGTTCTGCTTCCCAGCATGGAGCAGCTGCAGCAGATGGCCTCAGGCAGCTTTCCAGTGCTCCTCGCACAGCCAGGCGGCGGGCTGGCGCTCGCAGCAGGGGCTGGGGCGGGTGCGCTGTCAGCTGGGGGCCTGCCCCTTACTCTGTCGGGCAACCACATCGGCGGTGGGGCAGCACGAGGCGCCCCTCCTCTGCCGCCCAGCCTGCAGCTTGCGCTGGCCAACCTGCCAACGCCGGCAGCAGGGTCCACCGGCGCCGACATGCATGCATCGGCAATGGTAGACCTTCCGGCCGAGGCCGCCGCTGCAATTGCAGCTGCAGCAGCAGAAGCGTGGGCATCGGGCCCGCTGCCCATGCCAGGCGACCACCAGCAGGAGCAAATGGCGCTGCCAGGACTCGCAGCACCATCCATGCCGGCACCAGAGAACAGCGCAGCGCTGGCGCAGCAGCAACAACCGCAGCAGCAGCTCGTGGGAGGCTTGGCGCTGCCTGGCATGCCGCAGGCAGCTCCAGGCTTGCTGCCAGTGCCGCCGTCCGGCGAGATAGCAGCCCAGGGATGAGTGCACGCGGGCGGGCTGTTTAGTGTTACACCCCTGTTCGATTTATGCTGCCCCTGTGCTTGTAGCGTCTGTGTTAAACATCAATTTTCCTCTGCGCCCCCAACCCAACTTCTCTCTGCCACCTCTTACCCAATGAATTCTTTCTTCGCTTCACATGACACAACCCCTGCTTGCTCGCTGCTCCCTCCTGCCGTTCCGCTCCAACCAGGTTGCTATTGAGGCGGTTGCCACCAGGCATTCACGCGGCGCCGCCCCGTTTGCCAAGCAGCCTGTTCCCTGACCTGCTCGTCCTGCCTGCTCAGAGTGCTTGCCTATGACAAGAAGTAACATGTCAACGAGAACCATCCTGACAGTCAAGGTTATTGCAGAGACTGGCAGGCGCAGGCTTCTGCCAGCAAGAAACGCAGCTGGCCTGCCAGTGCAGCATGCAGCGGCAGGTGTGCATCTGCGTCCGCCTCCTGGCCGCCGCCCGCCACAGTGCGCAAGCATGCCCCTTGGAAAGCAGCGTGCAGCCAGGCAAGGCCATGCAGCTCGCCTGCTAGCTGGCAAAGGCTGTCCACCTCGCCGCCCCTCTCCTCCTGCTGCTCCTGCTGCTGCTGCTGCTGCTGCTCTGAATCCATCTCATCGCCTGTGGCCAAGCACCGGCATACGAGTGTCGCCAGCAGTGTGCGCACGACATCATGCTCCCGGGGCAGCAGGCTGCTGGCTCCATCGGCGGGCGGCAGCCAGGTCACGCTGGCCTCCAGATCACCGCTGCCATCTGCGCTGCGCTGCACCAGCAGCTGGCAGCCCGAGGGCGGGTCGGCACCGGCATACCTGCACGTTGCGGGCAGCGAAACAAAGGCGTCAGTTTCAGTCCGTTCCTACTGCTGCTACCACATGCTCCCTGACAGCCTGGCTGCGCACTGGCTGTTCCTGTAAACCAAGGACCTTGTGCGCTCCCATCAGCCCTCACCTGGCAGGTGGCTGTGCCTGCAGCTCTAGCACCGCCAGCTCAGCACCAGCTGGCAGCTCCAGCGGCAGTGCAGCGTCCCGCTCCACCAGCTGCCGCCACGCCTCCCGCTCAGCCGGCTGCATGCCCGCCCCAGCAATCGCCACGTTCTGCAGCAGCTCAGGCGGGCAGCAAGCTGCACGCAGCGATCCCAGCAGCTCCAAGCACCGCCGCAGCACCAAGCGGCAAGTCCGGCGGACAGCGCTGCCGCTGGCACCGGGCGCCCCTGCATCTGCCAGCACCGCCACCAGGCTGTCTGCGCTGCTGCCCGCCATGCCCAGGCTGCTGATCCTGCCGGCTGACGTGTCGAGCAGCTCAGCGTGCAGCAGCTCCCCGCAGCTGTCTGCCAGCGCCAGCGGCAGCAGGCTGCAGCCGGGAGGCGGCAGCGAGTAGAAGCAGTGCAGCGTGCGGCGCCGCAAGGGCACCCGTGGGCCGCCGCAGGCTGCCACCCTCTGCTGGTGGGGCTGCTGTTGCTGCTGCTGCTGGCTGCCCTGCTGTGCTGCAAGCTGCTGGTGCTGCTGGTGCTGCTGCCTGTCTTGCTGTCTTGCAAGCTGCTGCTCGGTATACTCGCCGTCCTCCGACAGCAGCTGCTCCCCCGGCTCGGGTGGCAGCGGTGGCTGCCCATCTTGCTGCTGCTGCTGCTGCTGCTGCTGGTGCTGGTGCTGCTGCTGCTGGTGCTGGTGCTGCTGCTGGCCTGCCTGAGGTTCTGCCCCCAGCGCGGAAGCCAGCACCATGAGGGGCTGGGAGCAGAAGGGCAGGCTGGGGGTCGTTACCGCGCCCTCACACTCGCCAGCTGCCAGCTCCAGGACGCCGTCGGCGGGCACATGCCGCACCTTGCTGTACAGAGCAAATGCGGTGCAGCGGGCGGCGGTGCCGCTGATGTCGGCCAGCGCCTGGGGGGACAGCAGCTGCAGGCAAAGGCAAGGACAGAAAGGGGGGCGGAGTTATGAAAATAGTGGAATAGAGAGGGCAGCAAAGAGTCAGGTTTTGAGGGAGGTACGAGGGATATGCCAGCCAGGGTTGAGGTAGTTTCTTCTGCCAGGTACAGAAGCCACCCGACAAGGCACTTGTGGTAGTTGGCTGGCCAGCTTAGGAGGATGGTTGCACAAGGAGCAGGCCATCCACTGCAGCTGCTCACCTGGAGCACAATCTTGACGGGTCTGCTGCCCTCTGGGCGACATAACCGGCGCACAGGTAGCTGCCGGAAGTCGCCCCGCAGCTGCTCGTGCAGCCCCTGGGCCGCACCATGGTACCGCTTCCCCTGCTGCTGCTGCTGCTGCTGCTGCTGCTCCGCTGCTGCTGTGCCGCCTTGTGCTGCTTCCGGTTCCGCATGCTCATCTGGCGGCGCGCTGCCGCCGGGCGCTCGGCTGGTGTCCGTGGCGGGCGTGGCGGTGGCGGGGCGGTCGGGCTGCTGCGGCTCGGCAGGGGCCAGCGCCAGCTGCGGCTGCAGGCTGCCCACCAACTCGATGCCGCTGGTTGCATGCTGCAGCAGGCAGAGCCCTGCACCCGCATCGGAGGCAGCACCCAGCGGGGTGCAGGGTGCCAGGCAGGAGGCGGCTTCCAGCAGGGCTGCCACCTGGTCAGCAGGCGCCTCCAGCGGGCACGCCACGTAGACCAGCACAGCAGGCTCAGCGCCGTCCTCCAGGCCGCTGCTCTGCAGCTGCTCCAGCTCTGGCGGCGGGTCGAGCAGCAGCTGGCGCTGCAGCTGCTCGCACGCTGCGCGGAGCCCCGCCAGGTAGCGGGATGTCAACGCCTGCTGCTGCTCCTGCTCCCGCTGCTGCTGCTCCTGCTGCTGCTCCTGCTGCTGCTGCTGCCGCTGCCCCCGCTCGTCCTGCCGTCCCTCTGCCCCAGCTGCTGCACCGCCGCTACCGCCTGCTGCAGCACTGCCAGGGGGCAGCTCAAAGGCGCGCACCGCCTCGCTGCTGGCGGGCACGTGGGTTCCCAGGTTGCAGGTGTCGTACAGCGAGCCCACGTCCTGCGGACGGCATGTCAGGGGGGAGGAGCAGGTGCGTGACAGGCAGCAGGGCGGACTCGAACTCAACCGCCTCCCAACAGCAGTACTTCCATTCATCCACCGGTGAGCAAAGAAACATGCGTTGCTGGCACACCGCCTGCCAGGCCACACACCTTGACGAGCTGCACCGCTGCCGCCAGCTGGTGCTGCGGGGACAGGAGGTAGTGCAGCAGGGCCTTGGGGCCGGCATACGGCGCCAGCGGCGTGGCCTGCCACAGCGGCAGCACCTCCGCTGGCACCTCCAGCCAGTCGTCCTGCGGTGGGGTGGCGGGGGTGGAGGACAGGACAGGACGGGGGCACTTGAGGGAGCAGAGGCAGGGCAGGGCAGATGCTGATGGTGGATGGGATTGGACAGGTTCTCTCAGGGGAGGGGTCCTTGGCATGGCGAGGACGCCAGGCAGGCAAGCAGAGGTACTGCATGGCTGGGGCGCACCACAGTCCTCCCTCTGCCTCCCACTATCGCTGTACCCATGCAGATACGGCAGGGGAGACTGCGCCCCAACCCTGTGGCCCACCTCGTAACCAACTAGCATGTTGGGCGGCGAGAGCCGGGCCGACCGCAGCACAGCGCCAGCAGCCGAGCCATTGGCGGCGCTGCTGCCACTGGTGCTGACCGCTGCCGCCAGTCCCAGCTGACGCTGCGCTGAGAGCGGCGGGTGCAGCAGCGAGAGGAAGGGCAGCATGCGGTTCCACCAAGAGGGAGGCTGGCAGGGGTGGCACCCGCTGCCTGGCAAACACCGGGCAAGCGCAGCCGGCCCTGCCGCCGGCCAGCATTGCTGGGCCAGCAGCTCCAGCACTGCAGGGTGCGGCCAGCTGCATCGCAGCGGCGCCAGCTGCGCTGGGTTGGGCGGCGGGCTGGACGGCTGGACACTTCCAAATGGGGGGGCTGCCGCCGGCGCTACTGCCGCTGCGGCTGCCGCTGCCTTGCGCCGCTTGGCTTGGTTCTGCTTCTTCGATTTTCGTGTTCGCTTCCTCCACCCTTCTGGCAGGTAGGAGGCTGCCAAAGAGGGCGCTGCAAGCGCCGCGGGAGTGGCAAAGGTGGGGGCGCAGAACGCCCACTCCCGCTGTCCCTCCATGTCCGCCCTACCACGCCGGTGGGACGTCTTGCGAACGAGCAGGTGGCTGAGATGCGATGAGGGGAGGCTGAGCTGGCTGTATTTGGTTTCTCACTCTGATTCGAGCCCCCGCACTTCCACCTGCACTGCTGCAGCTTGCCTTGCAATCGTTGCTCAAAGGGAGACCAAGTGCAAAGTCGCGCTTGCCTGCCAGCGGCTGTCGGGGCCTGCCCGCCCACGCTCCTGCTGCGCTTCCGGCGCTCATCAGCGTGTAAGTAGTGCCCCTGCCCCTGGCGCCCCTGCCGCCTAGCCCTGCTGCCTGCTTGCCGCCGCCGCCCGTCGCCAGCGGGCGATTCAATGCTGCTGCCGCGCTGCACCCCACCCCCCATGCACATGCAGCCACAGCAGCCACCATGGCGCAAGAGGTGTTCCAGGAGCACCTGGGGGTGATTGCCGCACTCCGTGACAACTATGCACGCACTGAGGACGCCGCCGCGGTGGCGGGGCTGGTGCGGGCACAACAGGAGGTGGCGGCGGCCTGCACCGCACGCGAGGGGCAGGTCAAAAACGTGATCAAAGGTGAACACTTGGGTGCTGGATGTGGCATTGTATGCATAGTTCTGAAGTGGCTGCATGTCCCAAGCCAACCTGCCAACTCGCCACACCACTTGTACACCTGCCGCCTCCGCACCTGCCCACGCGCCACGCCCGTCCATGCGCCGCTGCAGAGCTGACGCGCAAGGTGCAGCATGCGGAGCAGGAGGCGGCATACCCCGCAGAGGAGGGCGCGCACGCGGCGGCGGTGGCGGCGCTTGCTGCCAAGTCAGCGGCAGCGCAGGAGAACGTCGACGGCATGAACCGCCAGCTGCAAGAGCTGCAGGCACAGCGCACGGATATCAAGGACCGTGTGGCGGCGCTGCAGCGCAAGGCGGATCACATCGAGGAGATTGTGACGCAGGCAGAGCCGCACACACGGTGGGTGGAATGGGGGCGGGCAGGGGTATGGGTGGGGCAGAGTGACATGCTGAGGCAGGGGGCACGTGCGTCGCGCTCTGGTGCAGCCAGGGGTGCAAGCTGGAAAAAGCTCTACTGCGTTTGTTCCCCTGCCGTGAACTATGGGTCAGGCACCTTCACTTGCGTAGGCCGCTGCAGCCCGCTTGCTGCTGCCCGGCATGTAGCGTGCCCTGGCAAGCTGCCCTCGGGCCGCGCTCCCCACCTTGCCCGGCGTGGCCTGCTGTTCCGTGCAGCACCCACACGCCCCTACCTCCCACCGCCCCGCCATCCTGTCTTTTGCCTGCCCTGTCCCCCGCAGGCACCAGCTCAGCCTGTACGCGCATGTCTCCAAGATCAACTGGCAGTTTGACCGGCCCAACCGCGTGGCGGGCACCGTGTCGGCGCCGCGCCAGCTGCACACGTTTGACTTTGACCCAGCTGTCACCCCCGACTTTGACGTGGTCAACCAGCTGTGGGAGCTGATGGGCACCGACGACTGACCCGGCTTGGCTGACAGCTGGCAAGCTGGAGACTGGTCCGCTGACAACTGGCAAAGGCTGGCTGGCCGGCCCCACAACTCCAACGCAGCTTGTGCTGGCAATCGACCCTGTAGCATGACTGACGCTCGACCCCTTGACCTGACACCCCGCTTGCTTCCGCTCTCTGCTCTCCTCACTTCTCTCAAGTCACAACACTGCTCTTTGCCTGCCAGCGCCGCGCTGCAAAGCTCTCCACACGGCAGGGACCGCCTTAGAAATGGCATGCTTGCTGGTGGGTTACATTAGTGTACAATAGCCCCCCCAATCATATAGAGAGCCAGGAGGGCAGGAGAGGCCAGGAGGGCGGGCGGGGCACAGTTACAGACCGCGGCCGCTGCCACCTTCACTCCTGGGGCGCCGCCGCCTGCCGCTCCTCCACAGCACCTGCAGCGCCCGTGCTAGCCGCTGCCGCTGCCTTGGCGGCGTTTGCGGCCTCTGCCTTGCGGATGGCATCCCGCAGTCCCAGCACAATGAAGAGGTTGGTGAGGGTGAGGAGGAACTCGGCGCCGCCGTGCAGCCAGTCGACATTGGCAAGAGCGGTGCCATACGCCGTCTTGGCTGCAGGGAGGCAAGGGAGGAGGGGGAGGGAGAGCAGGGCACAGGGTGGGAGGCAGGCAGGGGGCAGAGGCGAGTGCACGGAGGGAGTGCAGGACGGCAACGTGCTCGGTTGGCAGAGCTCGTGAGCGCACAGTAATGTATGAATGCGAAATATCATCAGGACTGCAGGACAGCAAGGTGGGGGAAATGAAGATAGAGATCCACAGAGTGCACGCCAACAGCCCGGCTGCCTAGTCGTGCACGCTGCCCACCTTGGTGCCTGCTGGCCGCATGTCCTGCTGCGGTCCCGCCCGGTTGCGCCCCCGCCTGCCACCCCGTGGCCACCCGCCACGTCATCCACACAACACGACCCACCCACCGTAGATGCCCGCGGGGATGGTGGCAAACACGAAGAAGAGGAGGAAGTAGAAGCCAAAGAGGGTGAGGGGCGGCGCCTGCTTGCTTCGGTGCAGGTGATAGAGGAAGCCGGCATAGGGGATGATCGAGATGGCAAACAGGTTCTGGGGCAGTGTGTCCCACAGTGTCTGCAGACAGGGGAGGAGCGGGGGAAGGGGCGCTGCGTGAGGGAGTGGGAAGGCGGGGGCGGTGGCTCGCAAGCAAGTGGGGTGCAGGGCGGCAGTGAGGCGTGCAAATGCGACGCACGTTCAAGTCCACTGAAGCTCCCCAGGCCTGGTCCAGGAATCCTTGGCAGGGCTGTAGGCGTTGCTGCTGCTGTTGCTGCTGCTGCTGGCGACGCAAAGGCTGCCGCTGCTGCTGCCGCCCAGCAGGCACCGCGAGCGAGCGCCGCGCTCCCAGGCTGCTGCCGGCGCTCAGGGCGCCACGCAGCGCTGTCTGCTGCATTGCCAGGGCGGGTGCTGCCATGCTGCGGGCTGCAGGCCAAAGCCGAGCGAGTTGGGGCGAGCAGGGGAGTGAGCACAGGCAGCGGCTGAGGGAACGTGCGGGAGTCAGGGAGTCCCCGTGGGAGAAGCTGGTAGTAATATCAATTGACGCTGCTCACAGCCGAGCTCCACAGCCGATGGCACGGCTGGACGAGCGGGCTTGGAGCCGAGAGCGCAGCACATTGCGCAGCATGTCCGCTGGTGCGACTCAACCCTGCCTTCTAGGGCACGCCTGTTGCAGCGGCCGACTTGATCGACTCATCGCCCCGCCAGGCGCAGCCAATAGCCTTGTAGGGTGCAGACCGAGCACTGCGGGTTGTTTGGAGCGTGGGCTGCAGCAACGATGCTTCGGGGCGCCTCCTCGCGCCTGGCCAAGCAGGCCTCGCAGCTCGCAGCAGCGGTGAGCAAAAGCGGGGCGATGCGCCGCTGCGCCGCTGCCTCCTGGAGCCTCCCTGCAGCCTCTCCGCCAGCCTTTGGAGGTCGCGCAGATGTCTCGGAGTGTTCAGGTTGCCCCGGACCCCGCGGTTTCCTCGTGTGCCCTGCACAAAGGGCCGGCGTGGGCTGGCGGGGCGGCCGAGCAGAGCAGCGGGCGGAAGGGCAACACTGCTGCAGCCCGCCAGCCAGCAGCACATGTTGCTGGGTCAACATTTGAAAGACAGGGGCAGTGGACCGTGCAGGGTAGTGTCCTGGACACCTGTGTGCCTTGCGGCAGCTGCCGCACTTGGCACGGGCCATCACCGTGCCGCCGCTGGCCTGCATGTTGTGCTGCAGGGCGTGCGTGGGCTGTCTGCGGCTGCGGAGAAGGAGATGAGCCTGCCTCCCCAGCACGGCATCCCCGGGCGCTATGCTGCCGCGCTCTACATGGCGGCCGTCAAGACCAACAACCTGGGCAAGGTGGGTGGGCCAGGTAGAAGGGGAGCGCCTGGCGCTGCAGGCTATGCTGTGTGGTGCGGCGCTGCAGGGCATGCATCGCAGGCCCAGCGCAGCGCCGGCTGGTGAGACAGCCTACGTCCCCAGCATACTGCTGATGTGCTGGACGGCAGCAACACACGACAAGACTGTATCCGGCTCAACCGTGGCATGTCTCTCCTCCGTATTGCTCAAGGAGAGCAAGCCCCAAGGATGTCTGTTCATGATCTGGCCTCCTTCCTTGTTTCTGATCCGCTTTTCCCCCTGCAGTCTGCCTTATTGTATGTCCCCCCTCAACTTGTGTCTCCCCTCGCTCGCCTGCAGATTGAGGAGGAGCTGAGCCAGGTGGCCGCCCTGATGGGGGAGTCCAAGGACTTCTCCTCGTTTGTCGCCGACCCCTCCGTCCCCCGCGCCACCAAGATCGACGGACTCACCTCCGTGCTCACCAAGATGGGCGCCTCAGACGTCACCAAGAACTTCGTGGGTGAGCCGGGCGTGCCGTGTTCTTTGGTTTGCCTTGCCACTGGATGTGGGAGTTGGGTAAGCTGAACGGTGGCTCGCCAGGGTGGGCGCCTCTTGACATGACCCAAGAATTCGTGGGGGGTGAGGTATGATGATGTTGTGCTTGATGAGCAAGGGGTCTGCTCGCCTAAAAGAGTGCATGTGATGTCCCCAAGACCTGAATGGTTGAGTGGGGATGTTCTGCAGAGCAGAAGGGGGCAAGAGCTCATCATGGCTGGGAGTGTGCCGCCTTGAGCGCCTGGTCACCCTGCCGCCGCCTCTGGCGTCCTTGTTGCTCCGCAGGCCTGCTGTCTGACAACAACCGGCTGGGCGAGCTGGCAAAGATCCTGGGTGAGCTGGCGCTGCTGAGCTGGCATTGGCTGGCATGCACCTGGCTAGCACTGGCGGCGCGGGCTTGGCACCCCTGCCTCTGCTCCCCTGTTCCGGCCTGCCGGCAGACGGCAAGCAGTCGGGGTGCTGTTCGGCAGTGTGAGAGCGCCGCCTGCAAACTCGGGCCCACCAGCTAGTGCCCACCAGCTAGCTTCCCCATCCCTTGTTTACCTCACGCTCCTCCTCCCTGCCGTCTCCCTTTTCTTCTTCCCCCTCCCCAGGCAAGTTTGCGGAGATTGCGGCCGACCAGCGGGGCGAGGTGAAGGCGGTGGTGACGACGGCGGAGGGGCTGACCCGGGAGCAGGCGGACGAGATCACGCGCGGCCTGCAGCCGATGCTGAAGCCGGGGCAGACGCTGTCGGTGGAGGAGGAGGTGAGGGCGGGGGGCGGCCGGGGGTGGTGCATGCCTGTGGTGTGCCCAGGTAGATGCGGTGCCTGAGAGAAGAGGATGGTGTGGCCGGGGCAGACGCTGTTGGTGGAGGAGGAGGTCAAGGCGGGAGATAGGGTGGGTTGCGTGCCTTGGCTGTGCATGGGGCGGGGCGGGGCCAGGTGGGGCAAGTGGGACGCCTGCTCATACCCTCTGTTCACAACTTTGCCGCCCCTAGTAGTTCCATCCCAACGCTCACCTCTCTCCCGCAGCCTAGGCTGCCTCATTCCTTGCCATTGTCGCCCCCTCATCTTACCACCACTACTCTTCTGTTGCTGTGTGCCCTCCCCCCGCCGCAGATCGACCCCCGCATCATCGGCGGCCTCATCCTGTCCATCGGCGACAAGTACGTCGACATGAGCGTGCTGGCGCGCGTCAAGCGCCTGCAGCAGATCGTGCGCGAGGCCATCTAAAGGAAGGCTCAATCAGAGGCGCACGCAAGCGCACGTGCACTGCCGTGCGCCACCATGCGTTTCCTACTCCTGCACAGTTGAGCGCCGCTCTAGATTGCTCACTGGGCGCAGGCATGCGGGCAGCCGGCTGGGTTGAGAGGGCATCAGGCCGGTGTCCGCCCGCTCGCACGCACGCGCGCCTCCCGCTAGGCGGCGCCCTCCCCCACATCTCACCTGCTGCACTGTTTTCCTCTGTTGGGGCCCCCACCGCTCTGTGAACAGTCAGCGCTGCTGAGCAGCTCCTGTTCCCCCGCCGCTGATTGGGTCGGGCCCATCTTTGTAACTTTGCACCACGTCCGTCTGGTGGAAAGATCAGAGAAAGCTGCAGGAAGGTGGTGCACAGTGCTCCAGGGTGGACATTGGCAGGCTTCAGCGTGCTTCGTGCCGTGGCCTGGTGGACACATGCAAATGCTCGTGCACTGCAGAAATGGATGCTGTCTCATCTTGTCTAGCCATCCGCAACAAGTTGCCAGCAGGGCTGGTCGGAATCAGAAGAAAGGCAGGGTGTACCGACACCGGGCGGGGCGGCCGTCCCGCCAGCGAGCCGTGTGGGCCATCACGCGCCACGACCCTAGCCGGGCGCCTTCTCCTCAACCTCTACCTTGATTATCTCGATTCCATACTTCTCGTGACCCGCCTGCCCCTGTTTCCCAAGGCCGTCACAACAGCAGCATGTCGGCAGAGTCGCGAGCTGACGGTCTGAGAAAGGTGTGCGATGTCAGCTTCTCAACACCGTCAGCGCAGAAGGCAGCCCCCCTCAGCGCAGCTCCATGCGCAGGCTGACGGCCGCCGCCTGCCGCCTGCCGCTGCCTAGGTGTTGCCGCCTGGGCACTGCTGTTCGTGATTGTGATTGTGCGTCGCACCCAACCCACCCTTCCCTTGCTGAGAGCAGACTATGGAGAGCATGGTGGACAGGTGAATGCTGACGTTTGAGAGGCCCACTCCTGGGCGGTGCAGCCGCACGCCTACACAAGTGCCTTCCCTGCCCAGCTCACACCAGCGCAAGCACCCACCCTTCAGCCAGCCTGCTTCCGTCTGCCCCGCTGCCTGACCTCCCCCCTGCCCTGACCTCCGCCTCTGCTGCCTGGTCTCCTCTCCATCCACCCCACCCGCCCGGCTGCCCACCCCTGTCTGCAGCCTGGACAAGGCGCACATGCGGCCGCTGCAGAAGGAGGCATACCAGTGCATGGCCAGGTGCTGCGACACCGCGCCCTCGCAGGCCGGCCTGCAGCAGTGCACCGCCAACTGCGAGCAGCGGGTGCTGATGGCCAACCAGCTGATCAACACCAGCATACGCGAGTTCCAGGTGTGCCCTTCATATGAAGAGTGGGGAGGTTGGCTCCTTTTGTGTCGGTGTTGAGGGTGGCGGTGGCCAGCCGGCTGATCAACACGAGGGTTCCAGCTGGGTGCCTTTCAATGGAGAGGCACCTGCATGGGTTGGTTGCTCTCTGTGTCGGTGCGGAGCGTGGCTGGCCGTGGCAACACAGGTGGCACCAGCAGACACATGTCGACGCCAGCATGCGGGAGTGGCAAGTGGGGTGCATGGAGGTGCCGCAGGAGCGCCTGCAGCGCTGTGTGCAAAAGCACACAAACTCTTTCCTTCAATTGGGGGGGAGTATGGTTACTTAGCGCACACTCTTTCCTTCAATTGGGGGGGAGTATGGTTACTTTTAAGCATCAGAGCACGGCTGCTGATAAGGAGTTGTTCCGCCTTGAGCGCCTTCTCTGCCGCAGGAGCGCCTGCAGCGCTGCGTGCAGCGGTGCCAGGACCGCGCGCAGGAGCAGCTGTCAGCGCAGCCGTCTGACAAGGAGATTGAGAAGGCGCAAGGCATGCTGGCCAACTGTGCGGCAGACTGCGCGCAGGTGCGCACTCAAAGCTGGGGCGGCAGCGGCATCGGGCGGCCGCTGGGGTGGTGGTGGTGCAGGAGGGGCGCGGGGGCGTGGTGCATGGCAGCTTGTCTGCCTGCTTTGGCCGCCTCAGCTGCTTGTGCATTGGGGCTCCTCTACCCTTGCTCCCCGCTGCACCACCTGTTCACGTGCCGCAATTCTGTCCTTCACCCACCCGTGCTCTCCTGACAGGAGTATGAGAAGCAGATTCCCAAGCTGCACAAGGACGTGGTGGCGCGGCTCAAGCAGCTGCAGAAGTGAGGCTGCAGAGAAGAGAAGAAGAGAGTTGGAAGCAATGTGAGGAGGCAGCCCTGCCCATCCCTGCTGGCGCTTGCCACTTGGGCTGATACAGCGCCACCGAGGGCACTGATGGGTGCACCCTGTAAGAAGGCCTGCTCCATCACACGTGCACCAGGCTTGTAAGGAACGGAATGGAACAGGGGCTCAGCCACGGCGCTGCTTGCACGGCAGGTGCCGGCGGCTTGTGCAGCAGCGGTTGCACTGCTTCCATCTGTTGAGCGAGCAGTGGCTATGTGGTGTATTTCTGAGCCGAGGCACAGTCATCTAGTTGGAGTTTCACTGGGTCGCGCAGATACAAAGTGGCGGCACGCACGTTTCGTGGCGCCAGCGGCCGCCAGCACAGCGCAGGCAGTGCCCCTCTCATCTCAGTTGCTGCAGCAGCCTGTGCGCTGCTGTGCTGGTTGCCCTGCACTTTAAAGTTTTCTTACGCGCCTCCTACCCACCCAGCGCTCAAAGACCAGGCCGGGCGCTATGGTCTGCGACAAGTGCGAGAAGAAGCTCAGCAAGGTGAGCTCGGCTGGCTTCCTGTCGATGCCAGGAAGCGTGGTGGGGCCGCGGGCAGCTACCGGAGCCTGCCAGAGCGAGGTGCCGCGGCACACTGGTCGCTAGCAGGCGGCGCGGGGCTCGAGACTGCTATAGTAGTGTGCTGTGTGGCATTGCTGAAGTTTCGGCGCGTGCGCGGCGCGTATACCCACACCGCCTGCCCACCGCCGCTGCTACCGCCTCCTGCCGCCTCGCTGCCGCCGCCGGCTCACGAAAACCTAAAACTCACGGCATCATGCTGCTCTGCTTGCCTGGTACCGCCCCGCAGGTCATTGTACAGGTGCGTATGGTGCGCGCTGCGCTGTGAGGGGCACAGACCCACCGGCACAGGCGGGCCTACCCTGAAGGCTGCACCGTGAAGGGTACCTGAAGAGGAAGGCAACACGAGTGGGGGCCAGTCCCACAGCCGGCAAGCGGCAGAAGGGGAGCCGGGGCTTTGTAGCAGGCAGGCTGGGCAGCTGGAGCTGGCAACAAGTGAGCCATTTTGCTGTGCTAACTGTTGGCTGTCCGCCTGCAGGACAAGTGGAAGGATGGCGCGCACAACACGATGGAGAGCGGGGGCAAGAAGCTGAACGAGAACAAGGCGCTGAGCAAGAAGAAGCAGTGGCAGCCCTACAGCTCCAAGTGCACGGTGCGGGTGGGCGGGCCGGTGGGGAGGGAGTGAGGGCGTGTCTGTAATGGTCCCTGATGCGTCCAGCAGTCTACACACACTTGCTGTGTAGTGTGCCCCTCCGCTGCTCGCCTTGATGCAGCTCGAATTTTGCATCACCGTGTGGTTTTGGCCAAGGACGCACCAAGCACAATGGTTTTGCCCGCCCCACCATCATGTCCCCCTTGCCCAACCTTTGCGCACATCTGTCGGCAGGTCTGCAAGTCGAGCATCTCCAAAGACTACAAGTACTGCCAGGCCTGCAGCTACCAAAAAGGTTGGCCGCGCTGTGCTGCTCTTCTGCACGAGCTATCTTCGAGCTCCTGAATCCGTTGCGCACGCATCCCCGCCACCACCCGCCTGCACTGCCTTTTCACAACGCATCTTCCCCCAATGCTCGCTCCACTGCCCCGCCCAGATCTTGCATCTGAGCTCCCGTGTGCACTGCCCACTGCCCACCGCAGCTTTGCTCCTCTCACTGCGCGCTTCTCTTCTCACTGCCCCGCGCTGCCGACGCTGCTGCCTGCAGGGTTGTGCGCCATGTGCGGCAAGCAAATATTGGATAAAGAGGTGCTGGCCAAGTACAAGCAGAGCATGACGTGATGACGTGGCACGCTGCGCCTTCCCTGACCAATGACTTGTATGCTGTGTCCGCACGACGTGGGCCCAGATCTCCCCACTGACCGGCCAGCGACCACCCCTGCAGTACATGCTTCTTGACATATGACGCCAGCTGACATGACCCTGACGCATTTCTCCCGACTGACGTGACGTAACGTTTCCCCGCCAGCTGTCTACGTGCGCACCAATTGCTTGCTTGGCCACCTCCTGTCCCTGCTCCGCTTTTACCTGCTTCCAACAGCTGCCTGCTGCCCCCTCTTGCTGACCGCCCCCTGCTTGTGTTCTGCCTCTGCTGCCCAATCTCACTGCCAACCCTCACACATGGAGTGCATGTTACACACACGCCACGTGCAATCACGGAGCGCTGCGCAGCAGAATCAAGCACAAGTAGAGCCACGGTGCCGTCGTGCCGCGCTGTGCACACCCATCAGGCGCTGCTGCACTGGATCCAGCTGAAGGTCTGCAGGGGGGAGTCACACGGTGCAGCAGGTGCATAAACTCGGCAAGCTCAAAAGCAGGCAGACCCACCGGGCAAGGGCATGAGCCAACAGCATGTCACAGGCTGGGCCACAGCCCACAGGGGCTGACGATGAGGGAGCACAGGGCCGGCCGCGGCAGTCTATACAGTCCCCTTTTCAGCGGCAGGGATCCCCGTTTCGCGGGGGGGCTGAGAGAACAACGCCTCTGACTTCGAGCAGCATTGAATGGCGCCTCACCTGGCACCTCTGAAAGAAGGTTGAGCAGACGGACATCTCAGCGGGCAGCACCGTGTCCACTTGTGCCATACCAGGTGGCGTCACGTCGATGCCGCCGGAGTGGTTTGTCATGCGGGGGAAGCCGGCGAGCGTGCAGAAGTAGGCAGCCGCGTCGTCGCCGCAGCCCAAGCCAAACGTTTTGCAGTAATCCAGTGGGATACCGTTGTAGGATGGGTTCTCATAGAAGCCATTCACACCGGTAGAGACATTGGCGGTAGCAGCGGCGGGCATTGGGCCGGAAGCAGGCGTGGGGGCCGTCACCGGCGCAGGCGACGCGGCGGGGGCAGCGGCTGCAGGGATGGTAGGAATGGCGGGAGAGCAAAACGGTGAGAGGGCCGCAAGAGTGGCTGGCAAGCTGAGCGGCAGAATGATGGGCATGACAGCACGCTGGGAGGGACACAAGCACATCCTGAGCATTCCAAAATGTCACAGCACAAGAGTTCAAGAAAGCTTTCACTACGCGGCCCCGTCCTTTGTGTGCATGGTGCCCCCCCACCCAGCACGGAGCAGAGGCCTCACTTGGCTGCCCGCGTGCCCAGCTGGCCACCGCCAGGAGCAAGAACAGCCTTGGCACCAGCCTCCGCTGCGGATGCAGCTTGTGTTCACCGCTCATGTCTGCTACTCGCACTGCAAGGGCGTGGGAAAATGATGAGCAGGGCGTTGCTACATATGACGGTCCCACCGGTTCAAGGCCGCCGGCAGGCAGCGCTGGCGCTGGGCACATGTCTCGCTGGCCCTCGTCTGTGCAGTGCGCGGAGCGCCTTGCGTGCCTCGTCAATTCTCGAGCTGCGCTGCACAGAATCTCGCGCTGCAGGCTGACCTGCTCGGTGGGACGGAGGACAGCACCGCGGCGCAACACGGTGGTGTCTTGCCTCCTTTGAGGGCACTGTCGGCTACTGATTTGATGGTCGGGCTGCAGAGGTGTAGAACCGTGTGCTGTGGGGCGCACACCGGGGAAGAGCATGGACCCCCTGCCAGCAGGGCAGTGTCTCGTCTAGCCGTGCAAGCACGCCAGGCATTGGTACTGAGTTTGATGAACTGCGATCGCATGATGCGACGCATGTGGCGCGGATTGGAGCGCTCCTTGCACTGCAGCACATGTGAGCCCCACCCGTACGCTGCCCGGTGCGCCGCTGCCATGACGTGTCTATACCTGAGAAGACGACCGGCACAGACACCTGTGGCTGCCTGCTCACCTCGGTTAAGCTATCAAGGAGTGACCATCGATTCATTAGACCCCACATTGCATGGCCAAGTGCTACTTAGCGCAAACTTGGGAGGACAAGCAGGCAGCGGCGGCACGGAGCCTGACCTGGGCACCGCTGATGGGGAAGTCAGCATGCCAAGAGCACTGACAAAAAGGCTCGACAAAGTCGCCCCACCAGCCTGAGAAAGCCGGACAAGAGGGCAGGGAGGCGCTTGGTTGCTGCTGTGCCCACTGCCACTAACTGCCCTGAGCATAATCAATTCGCTGGCCCGCCACCTCTTCTAGTCCTTCCCTCCAAGAGGTGAGTGCACACGTACACAACGATATTACATGCGGGCTACCTCTGAAGCAAGGAGAGACAACAAGAACAACAAAGAAACATGTAGCGTGGGCTGAGAGTGGCCGGATGCCAGGGAAGGGGGGCGGCACGGCCCATTGATCTACAGGGCAGGCTGTGTGTGTTGGGTGGGGCGATCGCCTCCGGGAGAGGGAGGGTGGGAGGGAGGACAAGGAGTGGGGAAGGTAGGTATGTGGGAAGCCATGCGTGCGTGTTTTTTTTGTTTTTCTGGAGGGGAACAACAGTGTACAGGCGTCAGAGCGGGGGGCAAGGCTTCTACATCATTGGATCAACATGAACATTGGGCGTTGGGGCATCATCTCAAGCGGAGGGACCAGAAGGAGGAGGGGTGCGTGTGCTGTGTGTGCTGTGGTCAAGGCATGCGTGCAGAGGGGCGTGGGGTGGGGTTGGGGCCTGCCTCTGTGGGATTTGTGTTCCGAGTGGTTGCGGCACGGGGGAAGGAGAAGAAACAGAGAGGGGGGCGTGCCGCGGCGTGCTAGCTCTGAGGCCGCAAAAAATTTGGGGCGCAGCGGGGGCACGCGTGCGGGGGGAGGCCCGCCACGCAGCCTGCCCACGAGGCCAGAACAGCGCAGGCAGTGTGAGGATCAAGTACACGTGGGGAGGTGGGAGCTACAGGGGGGCTGGGAGAGCCGGCGCACGGGAGGGCAAAACCTCGGGACAGGGTGGCAGCGGGGAGGGACAGCAACATGATGTGGGAGGAACAAGAACAAGATGGGTGTGCGTGTGGGCAGCGGTTGGGAGGACAGAGGGGAAAGACAGCGGGTCCGGTGCGAGGGGAGGGGGTGAGTGGGCGGGGGGAGGATGCAACGGAAGCGGGCATCACGTCGTTCATTGTTTTGTTGGATCTATCAATCAATCAATCTTCCGGCGTTCCCCAGGATTGAGGTGTGCTGTTGGGTGCAGGTGTTGGTGCGTGGGTGCATGTGGGTGTGTGTCAAGCTGGCGGGGGTCGCGCGCGGGAGGAGAGCCAGCCAGCTGACCGGCATGGCATCGAGGGGTTTGTGTGGGGACGGCGGCGGCACGCGGTGTACAGCAAATGCCGCCCCTGAAGCGGGCTCCAAGCCGGCAACGACGGTGGGGAGGATTTCATTCAGCATCCGGTTGCTGCTGCTTTGGCTGCAGTGTGCCATGCCGGTTTCCTTGCTATGCTATGTCCTCTTATCATCAGGCCGCCACCGAGGAGTAGACGATCTGCAGGTCTGCCTCCACAATGTTGTTGGAGGACAGGTGGGAGCGGTTGAACACCAGGGTGCGCCCCTCGGCGTCGCAGTCAAGCACGGCGGTGTCGCCGGCGTGCAGCTGCAGGGGTGACACGGGTTTGGGAGGGGAGGGGTGGGAGGAGGTGGGGGTGAGGGCGGCGCGGGGGAGAGAGGGAAGGGTCGGGGGGCAGGGCAGGCCGGGCCATAGGATGCCAGGGCGAAAGGCAGGTGCTCAGCCACTGCAGGCACACTGGCCTCCTCACCAGGCACTGCTGACCTCTCCCCGCCCTCTGTCCACAACCTCACCCCATCCCCCTCAACCACCATTTCACAAAGCTCTTTAAACAAAAGCTGGCCTCACCTCTCCCTTGAGCACGGCGTCGCTCAGGGCATCGTCCACCAGGCGCGTGACCGCCCTCCGCAGCTCGCGCGCCCCCATGGCCTCGTTGTACCCCTCCTCCACGATGCGGCACATGAGGGCGGTGGACACCTCCAGGCCAATGCCGCGCTCCTGCATGCGCGCCGCCGTCTTGGCAAGCTCCAGGTCGGCAATATCGCGCACCTGTGAGTAAAGAAAGAAGGAGGGCGGGTTTCAGGGCAGGGTTAGAGCGGGCAGAATTGGCGGGCTTGGCGGAAGGATGGGCAAGCCAGGCAGCAGGCGTGCGAATGAAGCAGTGCCAATACACACTTGCCCTGCCCGCACTGCCCAAAGCCCGACACCCCCGCCCTGCCACCCCACGTGTGCCCTAACCTGCGCCTGCCCCAGCTGTCGGAACACCACCACCTGGCTGCCCCGCGCATTGGCCCCCCAGGCAGAGCCATGCCCATCTGCCCCTCACCTGCGCCTGCCCCAGCTGGCGGAACACCACCACCTCGTCCATGCGGTTGAGCAGCTCGGGGCGGAAGTAGGCCTTGAGCTCCTCCAGCACCTGCACAGGGTGGGCAGGGGGTGCGAGGAAGGGGACGTGAGGACAGGGTGGTCCGAACAACCCCTGGCCCCTCTCATTCACTCCCAAACTCACCAGGCTGCGCACCGGGGAGGGCAATACCTCCCGCTCGTCCGTGGGCCTGTTCCCACCTAGGCACCCTCTCCAAACCCCCCTCTCCCACCCATCCCCTTCACCCTGCACACTCACCAGGCTGCGCACGCGCGAGTACTTGTCGCTCTCGGGGTCGGAGTCGGCCCCCGACAGCTGGAAGCCGACGGAGGCGCCCCCCTTGGCGATGACGGAGCTGCCCACGTTGGAGGTCAGGATGATGAGGCAGTTCTTGAACGACACCGTGCGGCCCTGGGAGTCTGCAGCAGGGGTTGGCGAAAGAATGAAGGCACAGCGATGAGTGGTTCGAACGAGGTCAGGATGATGAGGTGGGTTGTAGTGGAGGCGGGTCTCACATGAAGCCTCTCCAACAAGCTACCCTGGCCCCTCGCAAGCAGCCAACTCATCGCTGTCAGGGGAGCACACCGCCCCGCCCACCCACCCGAATCGGTACAAAACCAGACTAACACTTGCCCACCCCACCCAACCCACCCGTGAGGCGGCCGTCCTCGATGACCTGCAGCAGCACGTTGAACACGTCGGGGTGCGCCTTCTCAATCTCGTCAAACAGAACCACGCAGAAGGGGCGGCGCCTGCGGGGGGAGGGGGGCAGGGGGGCGGGGAGTGGGAAAGGGAGGGGTGAGCGGTGGGCAGCGGGGCACACTTGGCGGGCGAGCAGGCAGAAAGGTGGCAGAGGCGACAGGTGCAGGTGCAGGCTGCACCCTGGCAAAACACCATGCATACAGCTGGCCTGAGGGTGCAGGCTCCCCACCACACCGCCAAACACAGCCTCTGTCCCACGTCTCCATGCCCACCCCCAACCGCCAGCGCACCTGACCGCCTCTGTGAGCTTGCCTCCCTCGCCGTAGCCGACGTAGCCGGGGGGCGCGCCAATCAGCTTGCTCACGGTGTGCCTGCAGGCGCGGGCGGTGCAGGGTGGGCGGGCGGGTCAGCAGGGAGGGCAGCGGAGGCCAGCCGGGTGGGCGGGCACGTGAGCAGGCTGGCAGGCAGGGCAGGCCAGCCGGCACTCCTTTTCCCTCGCTCTACCAGCCGCAGCCCCATAGCGCATGTGCGACCAGCCTGAAAACTGCTCCAACCTATCCCCTTCCCAGGCCGCACCCCCACACCACCCACCGCTCCATGTACTCGCTCATGTCCAGCCGCACCATCGACCCCTCGCTGCCAAAGTAGTGCTCAGCCAGGCGCTGCAGGGGGAGCAGGAGATGGCAACAGGTCAGGCAATGGTGCAGAGGGGTGGTGTGGTCAGGTGGGAGGTAAGGCAGATGACGGAGGAGCAGTCCTGGCCCATAGGTGTGCCCGTCGGTGTGCTCGCCGAACCCAGCACGCCACTCATGAATGAACACACACACCTATTCTGGTCCACCCACGTGACGTACAACATCACACATACACAGACTCACAACACACAAAGCATCCACCCACCTTTGTGCCCTCCGTCCTGCCCACCCACACCTCGCCAGACACTCCCGCAGCCCTGGCATAACACTACCCAAACACAACCCCCATCAAGGCACCACCCACCTTTGTGAGCTCCGTCTTGCCGACGCCGGTGGGGCCGCTGAACAGCAGGGTGGCGATGGGGCGGTCGGGGTTCTTCAGCCCGCTGGAGGCGCGCATGATGGCGCGGGCGGTGGATTCCACAGCGTCGCCCTGCCCAATCACACGGCCCTGCAGGTGATGGGGGCGGGATTGGTGGGGAGACGGTGAGGAGGGGGTGAGGAGGCGGGGGGGAGGTTGGCAGGAGGACAGCCGTGCAGTGGGTAAGCAGGCAGGCACCAGGCACTGCCTCACAAGTGCAAGCCACCCCGCCCCTCCTGAAGTGCTTCTTTCCCACCTTGAGCACGTCGCCCAGCGTGAGCAGGCGCTCGCGGTCGTCCTGGTTCAGGCGCTCGGCGGGCACCCCCGTCCACGCGCTCACCACCTGCTCAATGTGCTCCGGCTGCATGGGGTTTAGGGGGGTGTTTTGTGTGGACGTGTGGGATGGTTTTTCTTTTAAAGCAGTGGTCAGCGCAGAGCAGAGCGGCAGAGGGCTGGGAGCCTCTGAAGCAGAGCATCAGCAGTGCCCCTCTCGCAGCAGCAGGAGAGGCAGCCAGCCGGCCAGCCAGCACAGCCAGGCTCCGTCCCAAGGCCGTCTCCGCAGGCGGCAACGGCAGCAGCAGCGCACCATGACGACGGGCACAACGGGCGCCGCCTCTGGCACCCCGCTCAGCTTGGCCTTGAGCTCCAGCTCGCGCTGCCGCAGCAGGGCGGCCTCCTCAAACAGAAGGTCCTGCGGTGGGTGGGGGCGGGAGCGTGGGGCGGGAGGAAGTATGGTGGGCACGGGTGGGTGTAGGGTGAGGGGAATTGAGAGTGGGAGGAGGGCCTTGGCGGCAGCAGGGCGGCAGCCTCCTCAAGCAGAAAGGATATGCGGGGCACTAGTTAGGTGGGGCGGATCGAGTCGGGGTGTGTGAGAGAGCAGCACGGGCGGATGGCAGGCTGGGAAGTAAAGCAGGCCTCGTCGCCGGAGCGAGACAGAACGGGCGCACTCGCACTTCCACCTTAGTGGCTGCCACCCCACCTGCTGCCCCTGCCTCCCACCCCCAGTCAGTCCACTCGATCCCTGGCCTCACCTGCACCGCCTCCTGCTTGGTGGCCACCACCTGCTCCAGCTCCAGGTACGAGGTGGCGGCAGCCTCCAGACCCTCGCGCCCGCCGCCCTCGCGCCGCGCGTTGTAGGTCGCGATGCGCACTCGGCTGCCCGCCTCATCCAGGAGGTCGATTGCCTGGGCGCAGGGATGGGGGAGAAGCAGAGGGACGGGAGGAATTGCGATTTACTTGACCGGTCCACCCACATGTCTGGCAGGCAGGAGAGAGGGAGGGGAGGCAGGGAGGCACATCCCTACATGCCGCCTTGCTAAGCCCATGGCAGCAGAGCAGCCCCCACCCCTCCCAGCTCTCCCCCCATTATCACGCTCACTTTGTCAGGCAGGTGGCGGTCGGTGATGTAGCGGGAGGAGAGGGCCACCGCCGCCGCCAGCGCCTCGCTGCTGTACACGCAGCGGTGGTGGCGCTCGTACCGCTCCTGCAGGCCCTCCAGAATTGCCAGCGCTTCCTCCTGGGTCGGCTCGTTAACAATGACGGGCTGGAAGCGCCTGCGGGGCGGGGGTGGTGCAGAACAACACGGGTTTGGGGTTCAAGTTAGGTTCATCAAGTTCCTGCACCAGCCGCCGCCTGCACCCACCTCGCCCCACCCTGCCCTGCCCCGACCTCTACTCAGCTGCTGCATCCCAATGCTCACCGCTCCAGCGCCGCGTCGCGCTCAATGTGCTTGCGGTGCTCGTCCAGCGTGGTGGCACCAATGCACTGCAGGTCGCCCCGTGCCAGCGCGGGCTTGAGGAGGTTTGAGATGTCGAGGCCGCCGCCGCCGCCACCGCCGCGCCCCACAGCGCCCGCCCCCACCAGGGTGTGCACCTGCATAGGGTGGTGCAGTGAAGTGAAGTGCGTGCCGGTGTGCTCAGCATGCAGTGCATGAGTGCCGCATGAAGCCTGCCGTCCATTAAACCATTCTCCGCGGCAGTGCCAGTGCAGCGCTAACTGCCGTCCCCAACCTCCCACGTCACAGCGGCGCGGAGTGGCCTGCGTACTGGCGGCTCTCCACTCCCTCAGTGCACCGCCAACTCAGCACATACCTCATAGATTCACAAGGAATGAGAATGATACATCCATCCTATCCGCAATTCTACAACGCCCTGTCGCACCGAACCAACTTGTCAGTCAGATAAGAGCAGCGACAGTTCAGCCCACGCACCTCGTCAATCATCAGGATGATGTTCCCCTCCTGCTTGCACTCCTGCATCAGCTTGGTCACGCGCAGCTCCAGCTCGCCACGCTCCTGAGCGAGGGACCAGGCAGGGCAGGGCGGGGCAGGAGATGGCGGGTCAGGAGCGGGGTGTGGTAGGCAGGACGGAAGCGGGGTGAGCCATGCGGGGTTGATTACGTCAAGCTCAGGCAGCGCCGGCAAGCTCCTCCCGCTGCCCTCCCCATGCTGGACATCCCACACCTGCATGCATCCTCACTAGACCTTGTAATCACCTTGCACCATGCCACCACACGCACTCACACGCACGCAACCCCCTCCATCCCCGCCCCTGCTCACCTTGGCGCCGGCGATGAGCAGGCCCACATCCAGCTGCATGACGCGCTTGCCAACCAGGAAGTCGGGCAGCGGCGAGCCGTCTGCGTTGGTGCGGCTCACAATGGCGCGCGCCAGCCCCTCGGCAATCGCCGTCTTGCCCACCCCCGGCTCGCCCAGCAGGATGGGGTTGTTCTTCTTCTTGCGCCCCAGGATCTGGGAGATGCGCACCACCTCCTTGGCGCGGCCGATGACCTGGCAGGCAGACAGGGGGTGAAGGGGCAGGGTGGGTGGGGTTTGTAGGATGCCGGTGGCAGGTGTGACGTGAGGAGGGGAGGGCAGGATGGCAGGGAGCGGGGCTGGCGGGCACTGCCCACTGCCCATGATCCCCTGCCCCCCAGTCCTGCTGAAAGGTGCAGTTGAAAGCTCCAACGCGCTGGCATCCAGCAGCAGGCCGTGCTCCCACCCAGAGGGGAGGCAGCGCTCCACCGTGGCTCACCGGGTCGGTGCGCTGCTGCGCCTGCTCGGAGCACAAGTCCCGGCAGAACTCGTCCAGGGCGGAGGAACCCTCCTTCTTGCGCTCCTGGGACGCCTGCACAGCGCAGCGCAGCACGGCACAGCGTGGCCAGCGCGGTCAGCAGGGCTGGGGTGACGGGCCGACAGGATGGCCAGCAGGGCTGCCAGCCAAGCCTTGCGCATGGCCAGCCAGCCCGCTTTCCAGCAGGAGCGGCCACAACCACGGCGTTTTCGAAGCAGGCACGGAGAGTCAGACGCTGCGCGTGCTGTGCGTGCTGTGCATGCTGCGCGGCACTCACCACCACCTTGCGCCGCCCCTCCCCCTCGGCCTCCCCCTTGAGCCGCTTCACCGCCTCCGCCTTCAGACGGTCAGTGTCCAGGGCCAGGCTGCAGGCAGGCAGGTAGACAGGGCGCCGGCGGGTGAGCAAGCATAATTGTGAGCACACTGGCGTGCCCCGCTGGTGTGACCCTTCACTAGCGCGCCACTTCAAGGAGGCGGAACAGCGGTACCCAATCACGGCCGTGCTCTCGTCAGCAACGAGAGCCAGCCACACAACAGGCAACTGGCAATGACATACAGCACGCCACGCCTCCAGCACAGCCGCCTCACCCCTCAAAGAGCGTGCGCGAGGTGCCGTCCCCCACGGACAGCAGCGCCAGCAGGATGTGCTCAGGGGTGATGAAAGACATGGACAGGCGGCGGCTCTCCATCAGGGCGGTCTCAAAAATCTTCTTGGCCTCGCGGCTGCGGGTGGGGAGGGGGGGAACAGGACAGCAGGGTGGTGAGCCTGGATAAAGCCTGGGTGGACGCCGGCTCTGCGTTGCGGCAGTTGCGAAAAGTTTGCTGGCCCCTGGCAGCGGTTGGAAGGGGAGAAAACAGGTGAGAAGGCGGCCGGGTGAGGGAGCTGGTGAGGGGCAGAGGCAGTGTACAATGTTGCCACCAAGCTCCAGTGTACGGTTGGCCTCATAAGCTTTGGCATTGTGCACTCGCTAACATAGAGAGGTGTGGCCGTGTTCCGCCCGCAGGCCCTCCAACCGAGGCAGCTCCTCCTACCCCCTGCCCCTCCGCCTCCCCTCCCCCCGCCCCACCTGAAGGGCAGGTCCTTGGGAGGCTCCCTCCGCCCCTTGCCAATCAGCGTCTCCACCACCACGCGCGCCTCATCTATCTGCAGAAGTGGCAAGCAGGTAGATGTGGTGAGGCGCACATGTGGTGGCATATGCCGGGACAGAGCAGCGCCGTCCATGAGGCAACCGCCCAATTGCCTGAACCCTAAAAGCCTGTCCAGCAAAGCAAGTAGACCAAAGCTGCGTGGGTATACTGCAAAATAGTCAACTGTGCACCCGGCATTTTCGAGCAGGAGGAAGCTGGCAGCTGGCACGGTCAGCCGCCGGTCAGCAGGCGCAGGCGCAGCGGGGCGGCAGCGCACCGTGATTCCCGAGCTCAGGAAGCCGCCCTTGCCAGAGTCCTCTGCCACCAGGCCCAGCAGGATGTGCTCTGTCGTGACCTGCAAGCCCGGGGGGAAGAAGGGGCGGGGGATGAGGGTGGACTGGCGGCGGCACGCAACGTTGACTGCCGCCAGCGCCCCACTGTGTGACCGCCCGCCGGCTCCTCACCTCTGCGGACTGCAGCCGCCGCGCCTCCTCCTGGGCCAGCATGACGCTCTTGATCGACCGCTCAGTAAACTTCTCAAACAGGGCGGTGACGATCAGGCCATCCGCTCGCCGCGTCCCTTGGCGTGCGGGCGCTCGTTGCTTGTCCAAGCGCTGCTGCCCTGCTCCCCGCAGACAGGTCCTGCTGCCGGGGAACGCCCGTGGGGCGGCGTGCCGCTGCGGGTGTGCATGGTTCAAAAGGGCCACTGGGCCAGTGGTAAGTAGAGAGAGCTGCATGGCCCCCAATCAAGGGCTGAAGGTGTGTGTAGACGTGCCACGGGTCTCGGAGGCCGGGTTCTCGAGTCTCCATGCCATGCGAGGAGTGCTGGGCCCCCCTGCCAGCTAGGCCTGGAATCTGAAAAGATCGCCCACTAGGGCTTTCGAGCGTCACACAATTTACGGTGCTGCGCACGGGTGTTGTTTTGTTGCTGCTAGTTTGGTAATACCTTGCAAGCAAACAGAGCGCACCCCTCCCGCCCGCCCGCTGGCGCCCCCCGCACTCTCAGAGGCTGGCCTGTTGTAAACACGCCAAACACGCTGCTGGGTAGCAGTGGGGCTGCTCCTGCTGGTCGTTGAAGCCTGGAAATGCCTGTGACTGGTGCGCTGTGCTGTTCCTCCTGCATGTTCAGGCGCACCAACAACACCGCCCTGCCCACCCCGCTGCCTCCCCACGAGTGTCAACCCGCTACGTGCACTGGGCTCCTCTTTCCACGGAGCCCTGCTGCTGACCTTGTGCTGCTTGGCTGGGGAGAGTGTATGTGCATGTTACACTACAGGGTGTTCAGTTGAGGTTGTGGGGGAGGGTTTTCTTCTCAGGGTGCGTACGAGTACATGATAGCGAAAACAGGGAGGGGCCCGAACAAAACTAAGAAAACTGCAAAAAAAAAAGCGAACGCACAGCTCCCAGAAGCTGCGGGCGCCGCGGCCTGCAGCAAGCAGCTGATGCCTGTGCTGGAACCGCAACCGACGCAGCACCCAGGTGGCGGCCTGGGCCTCCCTGGAACCACACACACTGCTGGATGTGTCCACTGGTGCCGCAGACACCCTGCGCCCCTCCTCCCTGCTGTGCCAACTCACCGGTACAGGGGCGGCCGTAGTCGCAGGTGAGGCAGGCGTCCAGGCACATGAAGAAGAGGTCGGCCAGCCGCTTGCGCTGTGCCTCGCTGGGCTTGGGCCCCTTGTCCATGGGGTCGTGCGGGCTGAGGCCGTCAATCGTGGCCTGGAAGTCAAACTTGCCCCACTCCTTGGTGTCGCTGCGGTCCAGGGAGGGCAGAAGGCACAAAAGAAAGGATGCAGGTGTGAGCATCGGGGTACAGTCGCAGTTGCTGGGCAGTTCGCTCAGGCGGCATGGGGCAGCTGGGAGCCGCCTTGCACATGGCAGCAATCGCCTCCTCCACTTCACAGCCACCCCTGCATGCCCGCCTGCCCGCCAAGCCAGCCTGCTCCACCCACCCCGCCCACCCACCCGCTCTCGTCGGGGCGCAGCATGAGCAGGTCAGTGGAGACGGGCTTGTCTAGGAGGAGCGAGCGGGCGCCGGGCACCAGAGCCTCGCTGTCCTGCTCCGCCCATGCTGCAATGATGCCCTCCCTGCAGGCGGCGGGCGGGTGGGCAGGCGGGCGGGCGGCGGCATGCATGAGAGCGGCTATTTGCAAGAGGGTCATCTGTTGTTGTGAAAGCAGAGCAGTGCGAAATCAATCAATCAATCAATTACATTTCAAGTCCACGGGGAGCCAGCAGCGGTCTCATGGGACAGAGCAGGGGGAGAG
>JAPTJF010000590.1:0-32448 GCA_029339195.1 Micractinium sp. NFX-FRZ
AATGTGCATAAACAACTGTGCATGCTGATTTTCCCTAACAAAACGGGCTGTGTTTTGTGGCCTGGATCTACTAGTGAAGCAAGAGTAGCCAGGGACTTACCCTTACTTCACAAGCCAACACTGGGGCTGGGAGCATTGGCAAGTGCATGCACGCCGCCACTGTGGGGGATGCAAGCATGCAGGCGCACAGACCTCGACGCATGCATACACTGTGTGGCGCCTCACCAGCACGCGCCCACGCTGCGGCTTGGGGGGCAGAGGTGATGGCGGCGTCCCATACAGGGAGGTCCCTCAGGATCACGGAGGCGCACGACAGTACGGATTTCAGCATGTCGTTGAGCTCGGGTGACAACATCGCGGCGGTGCGAGTGCACGGGCGCACCGCCGCTGCAACCAGCGGCACCAGCTGCAGCACGGCGGCAGCGGTCGCCGCATCCTGTGGCGGGCTGCCCGCCTCTGCAGCCAAGGCGCCCCGCTTCACAAGAGTAGCCACGATCGACAGCAAAGGGATGCACGCCACTGCGCAGTGCGTGTCGACCACCTCATGCCCCGGTGACAGCAGCAGGCGCAGCGCGTCCGCTGCCGGCGCCAGCAGCTGCAGAGCGCCGCCAGTGCCGCTGGCCACCCGCTTCGTGCCGCCACCAAGGTTGGTGGAGGCAAGCATGTTCAACAACTTGCAGACATCAATCCACTGCTTGAGCTGCTGGTCAGCTGGTGCGCTGCCTCGGGCTAACCACTCGACACCACGGGAGGCGCCCGCGGGAGCCGTCGCGATCTGCTGAAGCACGATGGGCACTACGCTGAGCAGGGTCTGTACCAGCTGCTGCTGCTGGGCCGGGTCAGCTGCCACCGCTGCCTGCAGCTGGCTGAAAGCCGCATCAACAGAGGTGCGGTGTATGGTTTCACCCAGCTGGGAGGCGAGGCCGGCCAGGTCGCAAGTGCACCGCTCGCCAGCGCCTGAGTGGGGGGAAGCCGGGTCATGGCAGGCTGGGAGCGGGGAGCAGCTGCGCTGCTGTCTGTGCTGCAGCAGATATCCTGCACTGCCTACCATCAGTGCCATTGGTGGGCTGGTGAGGATAGTGGTAGGGTGTCCCGCCTACCTTGGCGTGCTGCAACGTGCTGCAAGGCGTGGCCTGCCGTCGCCAGCCAGGGCAGAAGGGCGCTGGGCTTGGCAACCGTCCTGGCCACAGCGGGCAGCGTGGCGGCAGCCCAGGGGCTTGAACAGGCGCACAGCATCTCTCGAACCAGAAAGATCTGGGGAGTCAGGCTGCCGACAACCACGGCCAAGGAGGCTGAGGCTGCCACGGCCTGCTGCAGCAGGCGCCGCCCGCTGCCAAACACCAGAGCGCCCACCCCGGCGGCCAGGCGATACAAATCCTGACCCCCCAGCTGCGCCTCCTGCAGCAGCAGCAGGCCGAGTGCGCCCGCCTGCAGAGCGGAGTACAGCCGTAGTGTCTGACAATCCAGCGCTGCCCTGCCAGTGCCCGGCGGTGGAACAGGGGCACCTGCCAGCAGGGCGTCGACCTGCGGCAGCTGCTGGCCCAGCAGCCGGGCGCCCCTGCAAGGCGTGTACCCAGGAACACCACACGTGAACGTTGCAACAGGTGAAAACCCAGCAGAGTGTGGTGTGCCCCTGTAATGTATTGTGCTCGGATGTGCCCCAGCGCACCGCAGACCCGAATCGAGGCTGTTCAGCACCCACCCACCTGCACAGTCGCTGCCGCGCGTGGTCGTCTGGGAGGGGCCCCATGGGCTGACCATCCTCCGCCACATCCATGTAGTCTGCATCTTCCCGCCCTGACAGAACCGGGTTCAGCAGGCGCCCATCAACCATCTGCTCCAGCCGGAGGAGCGCCTGCTGCCACCGCTGGCGCTGCCCGCTCATGGCGGCAGGGTGGCGGGTGGTGAAAGTGCGGACTGTTCACAGGCAGCAGCGCTGCGTTGTATCGGGTAGCGGATGCTATGCCTGCAGAGGCCCTGTGAGGCCGTGAGAGCAGGCGCGGGGAGCGCGAGGTTCGGAAGGAGCGTGGTGCCGGCTTTCGGAGCTCAAGTGCGTCGAACCGCGGTCCATCAACGGAGAGAGCGGCAAAGACGGAGTTCTGCCGCAGCCAAGGCTCTCTAGCCACCCCAGCTCATGCGCCGCCAGCTCAGCCCGCACACTGCGCCTCTTCCAAAAGCACGGCTGTTTTTTCTGTGCGGCACCCAACTACCCCTCACATCATTGTCTCCTGTACATCGTTCAAGGTACATATGTATACACCCAGCAAAGCAGCAGCAAGCGCATGCGCGGCTGCCAGGTGGACCGTGCCGAAGCCTCGGTCAGAGCATGGCACCCCCCGCCTGCGGCTTGCCGCCGCCTGCCTCTCCTCATACTGCGCAGCCCGCGCTGCCACAGGTGCACACTTCTATAAGTTACATAGGCCAGCTGCCAGGTACACTTCAGCATGCACAGCTGCCGCGGCCCTGATTAGGGGGTCTGCCTGGTAACCACTCGCCGGCCACTCACGACGCGGCTGCATGCCGAGGCTACTAACTACTCTCCAGCACCCGCGTGCTCGCATCATGCCGCCGCCTGCGCCTCCACATATTCCATGGCCCGCTTCTTGACGTGCTCCACCCCCGCTGCGGTACCGTGTGCCTTTTCGTATTCCAGGTACCGCTTGAACAGGAACTTCATCTTCTTGGGGGGCAGCGACAGGTGGGTGGCGCGCTCAAACAGGGCGCTGCAGCACACAACAGATGGGAACAGTTTGAGCAGGTCAGATGCATGCGCATGCATCGCTGCCACAGAAAGCATCGAGTTGATAAGGGCAGAGTAGATGCATGCGGATGCAACGCTCCTGCGGAAAGCATGGAAAGCAAGCGCGTGGGCACGGCCTGCAGTGGTTTCCTGCCGCTGCTCGCTGCGTGGCGTGCCGACAGGCAGCGCCAGCAGCCGTCCCCCGGCTGTGGTGTTCCTAAGAAGGAACCCCGCCCACCCACCGTATGCGCTGCTGGTCTCCTGAAGACACCTCCTGGTCGAGGTACACGCTCCACAGGTCCAGCCGCTTGGGGTAGTTGCGCAGCACGCCCTCAAAGATGCTGCGCCCCCGCTCTGCAGGCAGATGATTGGAAAGGGCAGGTTGAAGGGGAGGGAAGGTTGAGGCGGTTGGGGTAGCTGCGCAGCGCTGCGCCCTCAGAGATGCTGCGCCCCCGCTCTGCAGGCAGGCAGGGCCAAGGAATGTCGGCAGAGCCAGGCTTGAGTCGGAAATGAGAGAGGGGTGCGGCCAAGCTCGGCGTGCATGCTGGTGCCCAAGCGGTGCGTCCATGCTGGCGCCCAAGCGGTGCGTCCATGCTGGCGTCCCAGCAGTGCCAGCGCCTCCGAGGAGCAGCGGCGGCGCCCCCGCTCCAGCAGCGGCGGCGCTCCCACCCCAGCATGCCCGCATGCCCTTCCCCCCCTGGCACCCCACCCACCCTTGTCCCCGATCTTGAACTCCAGCAGGCCCGTCTGGCTGATCATGCGGATGTGCTCAAACTTGGGGAGGCTCTGGAGGGAGCGGTCGAGCGTGCGGCGCGCCCCCTCGGCGTCTCCCGAGCCCAGGCGGTACTTGACGGCGCGCAGCCAGACCTGGAAGGGAGGAGTGAGATGCGAGCAACGGGATTGAGGGCAGAAGGAACAAAGCAAGCAGCAAAACAAAAGCATACGAGGCATGGAGCCCCGGTTGCCTTACGACGCTAGTCGGTGCTTGGCGGCACGCAGCACGGCTTGGGGGCCAGGTGTGGGGGGAGATGCACAGGGAGGCAGGTGCGATCCGGGAGGCCGGGGAGTGTGTGGGAGAGGCGAGCTAGCCGAGGCGCAGCCGAGCTAGCACCCACGCCGGCGACTCCCCCACAACAGCCCCGCCTCCACCCGCCCAGCCTCACCTCTGGGCTCTCCCCAAACTTGCGGGTCATGGCCTTGAGGCACTGCTCCACCGCCCCCTCCTTCTGTGTACGCTCGAAAATGTCGACCGCCGCCAAGTACATGCGGCGCGCATCGGTGTGCGTCAGCGCGCGGTTCAGCAGCTGCAACGTAGCTTCCTCGCTGCCGTACAGGTTCTCCAGGTTGAGGTACGCCACCCACACGTTGAACTTCTCGCCCTCCTCCCTGCATGTGTGTGTGAAGCGGGCAGCCGTGGGTATGTCAGCGTGCCGGCAATGCGGCAGCGGGCGGGGCGGCAGCGAAACAGTTCAGCCGCTGCTGGCTGCCCACTTTCACGGTGCCTGGTGGGGCGGCACACCACGGGGCACCCAGCGGGTGGCAGCAATTCAGGCAGCGGCTGTGTTGCACAGCAGCATCTACCTCTGAGCCCGCTCCCAACACTCCCAGCCCCCGCCACTCCAGCCCCCGTCCCGTGCCCCACCGACTCCGGCACCCCCTACCGTGGCCGCACCGGTAGTTTACAAACTGCACCCCCTTCCCTGCATGCAACCCGCTGTCCTCAAACCGCCCCAATCCATAGCACCGGTCGGCGCTTGGCCCCCGACCCCCTGCCCCGCCCCCGACCCCGCTCCACCCCCCGAATGTGCCCGCCCAGGCAGGCATACAGTAAAGCAAATCGATCCGCACCGGTAGTTTATTGTCTGCAGCGCTCGGTCCGCTAGGGCGCGCGCCTTGTCCAGCTCGCCCAGTGAGATGAGGAATGAGAGGTACTTGATCCACAGGAAGCTGGAGTTTGGTGCTGACATCACCAGCTGCTCATACTCGGTGGCGCTGCTGGGGGCGTCGTCGCCCTGCAGCGTCAGGAGGGCGTTGGGGGCAAGCAAAGAGGTGCAGGTTTCAAGGTGGGGCCGACAGCACCAGCAGCTTTCACTCTGCTGTATTGTCGCCCTGCAGATCAGACTGCGTTTCAAACGGAGAGATCTGGAACACCACGTGGGGCTGGCAGCACCGGCTGCTCAAGAGTCGGTTGGGGGCAGTGCTGCGCTGACAAACCCGCCCACACGAGGCACCCAGCCCGGCGCGCCCAATGCATATTTGCTGTGATGCACCTGTTTTTCATGCACCCAGACATGTGTGACACGCGTGCATGTAGCGTGCACTCAGCTTGCAGCGCACCTGCATGCGCCGAATCTCGGCATCCCGGATCTGCCGCTCCTTGTCGTCCCGCGCCCGCTTCTTGGCGTGCTTGGACAGCTTCTTGGCGTCCTCCTTCTGCACCGGCTCTGCAACAAGAAACGGGCCAGGGCGCAGGGTGCCGCTCGCAGGACAGCAGAAGCAGAGATGGTGTGGGCTGGTGCCTGGGAGGGCTGGCGGCGCCGCCGCTGCCATTGGCGGCGGGGCAGCATGCATGGCTTCCCCTCCCCGGCAAGCCCGGTCCGCCGGCACATGCCGCTCCCATATGCTACCTGCTTGCTGCTGCACGTCCTGCGGCTGGTCCAGCTCCTCCCAGCCCGTCGGCTCTGCAGGCGGCGCGGCGGGCTGCCCCGCAACTGGTGCAGGCGCATCATCGTGCTGCGGTTGCTCTTCCTCCTGTTTCCGCCGCCCCTGCTTCTTGCCCTCTGCCTTCCGCTTCTTGCGCTGCTGCTCCGGCATGGTGCTCGGCTGTGCCAGAACAACGCTTTATTGCAAATTGGGTATGCGAGCACGCGGAAACCGGCGCCACATTGTGTGCTGCCTGTGGCGGCGGCGCCGCCGCCACGTCAACCTTGCTGCTGTGCTGCGCCTTTGCGGCTGCTGTGCCTACGGCGTGTAGAACATGCCGGCCCAAACAGACATTTATTGTGCAGTGCGTGTAGAACAAACTTAAAAGCGCAAGCGGGACAGCAGGCGGCGTTGCACTGCCTGAGGCAGTGCCTGCGCTGCTGATTGACGTCTCGTGTTGCGCAGCGTGCCGCACCTTGCCGTCTGCCGGTCGTTGCTCCTGATGACAACCCGTTTATTTTCGACACTGCACCGTGCATGGTGCAAGTGTCTTGATCTGCACTTACTGCAGGAAGAGGACGCGTACCCTGCCAGCGGCCATGTGTTGAGTTGATCACCTGTGGTTGCTGCTGCCGGAAGCGGTGCACTGAGGCGGCCAAGGCACGGGCATGTGCTTGCTTTTAAAACCACATGTGCGAGCTGCTTCAGGTATGAACATGTAACCTGCTGTATGAACAGCCAGGATGCATGTGCATGAACAGCCAGCATGCATGTGCCACAGTCCTGAGCATGCCTCGCGGGGCAAGTGCGTCTGCGGCGACGGCCCTCAGCATGCAAGCCGCACAGGAGCATCGTTTATTGGTCCTCAGAACCATGGAGGTGAGTTTGAGGCTGCGGAAGTTTGCCGTGTGCCTCGCCTGGCTGAGCGCCCTTCCGCTTTTCGCGGCCCCGTTGCTGCTGGGCATTCCACACCCCATACAGTTTCGATGCTCTGACTCACATCAGAGATGGAGATTGCTCCGCTCAGTGCCGTGCACCCCACCGCCCCAAGCGCGCCACCGCCACCGCCCCGCCGCCCGCCCCCACGCGTCTCGCCCTCTTCCCTCTCCCGTTCAGGGCACTCTGTTCCGCTACGGCGCTGCCGCCGCCAATGTGGCCTTCATGACTGGGCGGCACCCCCGGCACGTTGTGCTGGTCGGCGGCCTCACTGACGGCCTTCTGTTTGCCCACTACTGCCGCCCGCTGGCGGCACGGCTGGATGCGGCCAAGTGGAGCCTGGTGCAGGCGCTGCTGTCCTCCTCACACACTGGATACGGAACTGCCAGCCTGGATCAAGATGCACAGGAGCTGCAGCAGCTGGCATGCCACCTCAGCGCAGAGTACGGCTCTCAGGTGCCTGGGTGGGGCTGAAGCCAGGTGGGCGTGAGCTTGCAGCGGGAGTGCGGGGCCACTTCCTGGGCTCCTGCCGTGCTCTAGGGGGCTCATGTGGGGTTACGGCACGGTCTGGAGCAGCGCCGATCGACCTATTACATCCCTGCTGCTTCTCGCCTCCCCCCTGGCCCATCACCTGCAGGGCTTTGTGATTGTGGGTCACTCCACGGGCTGCCAGGACGCTGTGCGGTACTGCCAGAGGTACCGCAGCCCTGCCAGCAGTCCTGCCAGCGCCGCAGCGGCCGCGCTGCCGCCGCTGCTGGGTGTCGTGCTGCAAGCGCCCGTGAGCGATGCAGAGTGGCTGGCCACCCAGCCCGACACGCAGCAGCGCACGGCGCTTGCACGGCAGATGGCGGCGGAGGGGCGGGGCGACGAGATTGCCTTCTGTGCACACGACGTGGATGGCGCGCCCATGACGGCCCGCCGCTGGCTGTCCCTTGCCGAGCCGGGCGGCGACGACGACATGTTTTCCAGCCACTTGACCGATGCACAGCTGGCGGCCATTTTTGGGCCCATGGCGGGCCTGCCCACCCTTGTGCTCTTGAGCGGAGCCGAGGAGTACATCCCTCGAGGGCTGGACTACAGAGGGGTGGGGGCCCGGCTGGCACAGGTGAGGGGTGAAGTGGGTGGGTGGGCGGGGGGAAAGAGGAGCACATTCTCGAGGGGCGGGCCTGCAGAGGCACGGTGCCCGGCTGGCACAGGTGAGGGGTGGAGCCTGGGGTGGGCGGGGGAAGAGGCCCTGCTCGAGGGTGGTGTGTGTGCGTTAGGGGCGGGCCTACTGAGGCCTGAGCGCCCGGCTGGCACACTGCTGTGAGTGTGGGATGAGGCAGTTGGGTGGGTTGGTGAGCATCCCGCGGTGTGGGGGAGCCTGCTTGGCGTGCTTGGGTGTAGCCTTCGTGCACTTTTGGCTGGTGCCAGAATCAAGCACGGCATTGGCCGCAACGATGTGGGTGTGCAGCACCACTGCACACCTCCTGCCGCTCCGCCGGGATGGGTGTGACCAAGATGTAGCTGAAGCCGTTTGTGCCACCCCCTCGTGCTGCAGGCCATTGGCAGCAGCGCGCAGCTTACAGTGGTGGAGGGTGCGCGGCATGCTCTCAACGGCAAGGAGGAGGAGGGGGCGGCGGCGATTGCCGGTTTTGTTGCCTCACTGGAGCCCTGAACGAATGCACGCCTGTTGCTTGCCGCCGCTTCCACGCGTTTTATGTCACCTATATATGTCACATCTTATATCCTCTCCTCCCTCATACCGAATGTGACGTCCTGGTCAGGTCGCTCCATGTCAGCACCACGGGCCAGCAGCCGTGCATGCTTTGGTCGACACGTCAGCTTGCGCCAGGTCTTGCGGCATGCGTGTGTGCGCGTAAGCCGACACACTTTCACCATTGCTCTCCCAGCATGTCCTGTGGTTTGTCTTACAGAGGACGCAGGAATGAGAGGCGTTGAGTGCGCTGGGTGGCAAGAAGAGGGAGCGAGGGCGAGGGCTTTCAGCGGGCGGGGTGCAACGCCGCGGCGCTGTAAAGCCAACGTGCCTGCTCGCCTCCCTGGCCTCCCTGGCACCCGCTGGTAGGCCAATGGTAATGCCGCCGCGGGATCGGCGCCGGAGATGTGCGGGCAAAATAAAGTGAGAGGGAAGAAGAGAGAGAAGGAAGTGATACAGATAAGGTAGCGTCACAGGTAGAATAACAGTGTTGGAGGTAGACGCATCCACCAGCAAGCTACTGGCTACCGGCAGGCGCTTGGCAGGGCGGCGCAGGGAGTGTGTCTCCAAGGCCACCCACACGCCGCTGCTGGTGCCACCCTTTCGCGACTGCGTGGTTTAGTTGTTCGCTTGGAGGTGTCTGGGCGGCACAGGCCTGCGGCAATGGGGCCGAGCATGTGTTCGATGAGTGAAATTGCAGCGGGCCATGTTGCAAGCGATGTTGCAGCGAGATCATGCTCCAGACGGGTCTGCTCGGCAACCCGTCCACCCATTACACCCCAGGGGCATAGCCCATGCCTCCCACGCCTCCCCAAATGCCACCCAAACACCATCCCACGCTGTCAGTGCTCACCCAGACACAGGCTGCGCTTGTGAGTTTATGACGGCGGTCTTGGGGGCGGAGGCCTGGCAGGTGGGGGCGGCTTGGGGCTGGGAGGAGGGGGAGGCGGGGGGCGGGGCCTTGGGGGCGGGGGGGGCGGGGGGCGAGGGCTGGGGGGAGGCGGGTTGGGGCGGGGCGGAGGAGGGTACGGCCTTGGGCTGGGAGGTGGGGGTGGCGGAGGTTTGGGGCGGGGTGGGGGTGGGGATGGCGGCTTGGGGCGGGGTGGGGGTGGGGATGGCGGCTTGGGGCGGGGTGGGGGTGGGGATGGAGGCTTGGGGCGGGGTGGGGGTGGGGAAGGCTTGGGGCTAGGAGGCGGGGGGCCGGGCCTGGGCGGAGGAGGAGAGGGACGCGGTGCAGGAGGTGGCGGGCGTGGGGAAGGTGGTGGAGGAGAGGGGCGGGGCAGAGGGGGTGGTGGACGTGGTGACGGCGGTGGTGGCGGCGGGCGTGGGGGTGGGGGCAGAGGCGGCATCGGCCTGGGCGGCGGTGGGGGTGGAGGCGATGGCTTGGGCGGCGGTGGGTTGGGAGGTGGCGGCCGGGGCGGAGCGGGGCTGGGTGGCGGTGGTCGGACCGGCGGCGGCCGGGGCGGCGGCGGCCGAGGGGGTGGCGGCCTGGGTGGGGGAGGGCTGGGTGGCAAAGGCCGGGGCGAGGGAGGGCTGGGCGGCAAAGGCCTGGGTGGAAGAGGGCTGGGCGGCACAGGCTTGGGCGGGGCAGGGCTGGGCGGCAAAGGCTCGGGTGGGGGAGGGCTGGGTGGCAAAGGCTCGGGTGGGGGAGGGCTGGGTGGCAAAGGCTCGGGTTGGGCAGGGCTGGGTGGCAAAGGCTCGGGTTGGGCAGGGCTGGGTGGCAAAGGCTGGGGTGGGGGAGGGCTGGGTGGCAAAGGCTGGGGCGGGGCAGGGCTGGGTGGCAAAGGCTGGGGCGGGGCAGGGCTGGGCGAAGAAAGCTGGGGCGGGGCAGGGCTGGGCGGCGGGGGGCGGGGAGGAGGCGGGGGCGGGGGCGACGCTGTCTGCGGCCAGATGGACAGCGGGTTGAGCAACAGCTGGACTGCTGGAAGCGCTGAGCTCGAGTATGCGCCCACAACAAACCAATAGTAGCTGCAGGAGCGGGGGGGGCAGAGACAAGGAGGGGCGGTGAGGTAGGCTGCAGTGGTGGGGTGGGCTGACAAGCTGGCAAGCAGCGCCTGTCCACCTCCTGTACGACCCGACCCTGTAGCCATTACTGTGCAGCTGCTGCACACTTGCACATGGCAGCCCAGCATGCCGTACTGCCGGCCACCAGGTTGGGGCAGGCAGTATGGCATGGGAAGGGGCAGCAGTGCGGCTGCCGAGGGCTACACCAGCAGAGGAACAACACCCGGCAGCAGCCCTCCTCTCACGTGTTGGGGCTGAGCGTGACTGTGTAGTCGAACGCGAACACGCTAAGGCCGGTGCACGCGCCGTCGTCGCTGCCCCCGACGCAGGTGAAGGGGCCGCTTGGCTGGGTGGAGGAGTAGACTGAGAGGACTGGGTCCCCAATGTTGTAGTTGCAGCTGGTGGCCTGCACCGCGCCCGTGGCGCTTGCGTTGGCAAAGAACCTGCGGGGCGCAGGCCAGGGGCAAGGGAGGGGCAGAGGTACGGGAGAATGTGACCGGGCACGACATGCCAGCTAAGCGGTGTCACACTGAGTCCAACGACCTCCCGATGCGTCTGTGGCACCAAATGCTGGCTGCTGCAGCTGCACACGTTTGAATCACGAACACCGTACACATGACCAGCAGCCGCCTCTGCAAGGGCAGGGTGTGCACACCAGCGCCGCTCACCTGAACACTGCTGCATCCGTCCGGGCCTGATCGCACGCCATGGGCAGGCTGCCGGCAATGTACGAGCTCTCCTGCAGCCAGGCAGGCGGCAGGGCAGCCAGCAATTCAAGCACACAAAGCGATCCAAGGGTGGGCACAACGGCGGCGGCAGGGTTGCCTGTGTGCACCTCCAACCCTGTCTGTGCTGGAGAAGAGTGCTAGAGAAAAACAACTCAAAACAACTGGTCTGCACTGCTGAGGGCACCCAGTCGTTGCAGAGCACCGCCGCCCAAGGCCAGGCTGGGGCATGGGGGAAGAGGGAGGCTGTGTGCACGGAGCCGGCGCCAAGGCACTTACGTCCAGGAGGCTGCTGAGGTACGGGATCGATGGGACGCTGATGGGGAGCGACCAAGAGCCTGGCGCGGGCGGGGAGGGCGGCGGGCGCGGCGGTGGCGGCGGCGATGGCGGCGGCGGCCTGCAGGGAGACCTCAGGGGAGCATCTGTCAGGTGGCTGGCTGAACTTCCGGATGTTGTGCAAAATAGAGTGCGTGCACAAGCATGGCACCTGTCTGCGATGCACACGCAGGCATCTGCCCTCCACACCGATTCCCCGCGCTGGCACTCACGGGGGTGACGGCGGGGGCGGGGGGCTGGGCGGCGGGCTGGGCGGCGCCGGCGGCTGGGGCCCCAGGCTGATCAGCTTCGAGCCGGAAGTGGCTGTGCTGGTGTCAGTGGCGGCAACGACTGTGGCAGAAGCGTCCGCGTGCACACAGTTGCCAAAGAAGGTTGGCACCCACTGCTGCCCATCCCACGTGCTGATGTACTTGCTGCACACACAGAGGTGGATCAGAAGGGGATCTTGAGCATGGGAGTGGCCCTTCTTGCTCAGCAGCCCGTGCTGGCATTGTGGCCCGGGCAGCCTGCTTGATTCGTGGGAGCAGGCGAGCGAGCACCTGTGGGGGGCCGGGGGGACTTTGTGTTGAAGTTGGTGGGCCCCCCGACCCCAACTGGTGAGGAGAGTTGCTCCAGCGGTTGCCAGCAGTGGCGCAACCGCTGGAGCAGCGCCCGATGGCCGGGAGCCGCTCACATGTATGTGTAGGCCACAGCGTAGTGGCACCAGCTTGATGCCTGGCAGCTGCAGGTGCAAGGGGAGGCAGTTGCAGGCAGGGTGGTGAGCAATCGTGTGCTGTGTTGTACTGGGGGGATGGTTGACCCAACACCCAAGAACCCGGTCGCCTGGGTGCTGCGCTGTGCTGAGCCTGGGAGGCCGTGCCGCTGAGTCAGCATGGAGCGCTCAGTGGCACGCAGCACGCTCAGCAGCAGGAAGCACTACATCGCCGTGCCCGCTTGGTGCAGGAGCAAGCCGATTCTGGGGCGGGGGCTCAAACCACAGCGCGCTCAGCATCACGCCATGTCAACTCTGCAGCCGTGAGCTGGACAGCCGCCGCCCAGCGCCCACCCAACCAATCTGCGGTGTCTGCACAGGCAAGCACTCTTGCTCGCTCACTCTGTCATACAGGTGGTCGAATTGTAGAGCAGGAACTCGGCCCAGCCCAGGCTGATGCTGTACTGAATGTTGGGCTCAGTTATGAACGAGTCTGCAGGCGGGGCGAGGGACCGGGACGAAGGTCAGGGTAAGGTGGGCGGGGCGAGGTGGGCGGGGCGAGGGGAGGCGGGCAGGGCTGGGAATGCAGGCAGGGCGGCCCGCATGCCAGCTGTGCGGGCGTGGGGGAGGCGTGGAGCAGCAAGTGCGGGTGGGCCGGTGGGGAGGAGAGGGGATGCAAGGAAGCATGCCCTCTCTGTCCCCACATCTTGACCACACACCCTCCCTGGCCCCACACCGCAGCCCAAATCTGCACAACACCCTGACCCCGCACCACACCCCATCCCCTCACATGTGCGCGTGGGCGTGGGCGGCAGCGGTTGGGCCAGCAGCGCAGCCAGCGCCCTCTCGACGTTCAGCCGCCCCCCGGACACGACTTTGTTGGAGAGCGAGGCGACCGGATCCACGGAGCTTAACAGCGCACTCCTGCACACTGGCGACAGCGTTGCGTTAGTGCAAGAGAGCTTTGCAGTGCCAGAGAGGCTCTCAACGCATGCATTAGAGAGGCGGCAGATCCGCCCTCTGCTCCCTGACCTGCCGCAGACGGCAGCTGGGAAGCCAAGCTCTGCACAGCTGCCACCCAGCTGCCCAGCCAGGCAGCCAGGCGTTTACTTCTTCAGGAGACCTCTCGCCCTCACCACCCAGGCTGAAGCGCACTTGATTTCAGCGACCGTGGCTGTGGGCTTGGCAGCAAACAGAAGCGCCACTGCGCCAGCCGTCAGGGGCGTGGCCATGGAAGTGCCGCTGCAGGCGGGGGCGGTGCAACGACAGGGGGCGTGAGCAGGCTTGGGCAGCGGCGAGGCATGCGCGTTGTGCGGCCGCGCGGGAAGGCAGCCATGACAGCTGCCCGCAATAGGGAAGGGGCCTTCCTGAACACACCTGTCGCAGCTGCTGGCACGCCGCCCTCAACATTCGCACCCCAGATCCTGCAAGCCACACTAACAATGCACCGAGCGAAGCGGAGGGGTTGCACTCCCACTCACCAGCACATGTACAGTACCGGTCGTACCTGCTGCCGCGCGACCCTTCCCGCGTGCACACACACCCACACCCACAGCGACACACCCCCACCCCCAACCCCAACCCCAACCCGCCCCCACCCCCGCCCACGCACACACACACACACACACACAAAGAAAAGGCAACACCTTGGATGGCACCCCTACCTGTACCAGTCGTAACTGCTGTCCGTCCAGGGCACAGTGCTGCGGATGCCGACCCCCGGGGTGGCCAGGTGGACTGTTGTGGAACCCCTGTGCCCCGCCAGTGAGGTGGTCCCAGGGTGGGGAGGAAAGCAAGCGTGAGTCAAGGCAACGCGCTTGCAGCGGTGCACCGGCGGCCCGCAGGGCGGCAGGGCTTCAGCTTCAGCAGCACATTGGCAGCGTCAATGGCTGCCATGAGCTTGCGACGGCAGCAGCAGCAGGGCCAGAAAAACAGCAGGGGCCAAGCGTCAGCTGGCACGACAGCAGGCGGCCCGGGAGCCAGGCAGGCACACCAGCGGCAACAGCAGCGCCAGACACAGGCCACGCCTGTGCCACAGTAGCCTTTTGACCCTGAGCTGCCCGCCAGCACAGCGGATCTCCCCGTCTCCCGGCACGCCCCCTGCCCAGTGCTCGCTGTGCCGGGCGCACTGACCAGTTGCTGAAATCAGCCAAGTCATCGGAGGGCAGGGTGGCCGCCACTGCAGGCGGGGGCGGGCAGGGGTGCGGGCGGAACAAGCGGCAGCGTCAGCAGCGGGTGCAGCAACACAGAGCAGAAGCCCAGTTCGGACCTGCGGTGGCAGGTGGTGTGGATGGCAGCAGTTGGTGGAGGGAAGCTACGCATGAAGGGCCCGGCCCGTGCGTGCCTCTTGATGCAACAGCCGCTGAAGCAGAGCAGGCTGGTCGGTGCCACCAAAGCTCGGCACGCGGCAGCTGCAAACGCGCCGCGCCCCTGCAGCATCTAGGGTGCTGCCGTCAACACACCCCGCATGCCGCTGCATCTTGCCTGCGATAACGTTGCCTGTGGCGGTGACATAAGAGGCCGGGAATGCTGCACCAACACCGAGGGTGTGCACATGTGTGAGAGGGAAGAGGGTGCAGGGGGAGGGGGCTAGCATGCAAGCGCTTGCCAACCCGTGCCCAAAGCACTGACCTCATGCCTCGAAAGCAAGCCGTTTCTGCCTGGATACACGTGCGGCCATTATTGCATTATTGCTAATGCTAATGCAAGATGCCCCAACTGAACCAATAGGCTTATCATGAAAGACCCGCCAAGAAATACAACTCACCTGGGTTGACGTTGTTGTCGTTTGCCTCGTTCCCAGCAGCCGCCACCATGACCGTGCCGCCCTGCCCCATCTGGTTGATGGCATCCTGGGAAAAGGCAGAGTAGCCGTAGCCGCCATAGCTTGCGCTGACAACCTTGGCGCCCACCTGCACGAAGGCAGCCGGGCGGGTCGGGCAGGCGAGGCAGGCAGGCAAACTGTGGGTGGGAGGGCGGACGCGGTCCTGCCGCTTTCATGAAGCATGCCCCGGCCCTGCCTTGCAACCAAAACGCTCCACCCCCCTGCCCTGCACGCCCCCCTGAGCGTCATGCGCCGGGTGCCCCGGCCTGCCAGGCTGGCGGCGCACCGAGCCGCAGAGCGAATAACAGTCGTTTGTTGCAGAGTTGTAGAGGTATTCGTTGCCATCCGCATCTGGAGGGGAGAGCGCCTTGCAGATGTAGAGTGACACCTGTTTGTGAAGGCAAGTGGGGCGCAGAATGGGGTGGAGCGAGTCAGGGCCAGGCAGCGAAGGGCAGTGGCCGGGTAGCGGTGCAGCAGCACTGGCGGAGAGGTGTGTGGGGCAGGCAGCTAGGCATGGAGTGCGGCAGCAGCTGAGCCGCACAGCAAGGGCGGGCTCGTGGGCAGCTGGCTGCTGGGAGGTAGCGGCTGTCGGGCTGCACGTACCTGCCAGGACACGCCTGTGATGCCGACCCCGTTGTTGCCCACTGCACCAATGGATCCGGCACAGTGCGAGCCGTGCCCGTTGGTGTCTGCAGGCAGGCGGGGGAGGGGTGCAGGGCAGGGGAGGTGTGGGCTGTCGCCATCGCAGGGAGTAGGAAGTGACGGTGTGCAGCCGGGCGGCTGCTGACACAGCTTGGGTTGTAACCCCCCACAGGATGTGCACACGCGGCGGCATGGCCAGGCCAGTCGAGGCAGGCACTCGGCGGCAGACAAGCGCTTGCATCCTGGTTGTGGCCACTCATGCAGAGAGAAGCAAAGGTTGCAGCCTACCCATGTAGTTGTTGTACTCTGCGCTGCCTGGCTCTGGCTGTGTGCCGTCCAACTTGACCGCCCTGCAAAGCCGTGCAGTGCGGGGGCAATGCATGCCTTCAACAATCGGAGGGCGCGCGCGCAGGCGGCACAGCCAGGCTGGCGCGCTCTCAGCCAGCCGGCCGGCTGTGGCCGGGGCAAAGCAGGCAGGCAGGCAGGCAGGCTGGCTGGCTGGCTGGCTGGCTGGCCCACATGCAAGAGCCCCCCAACCGCATGCACCTGTTCCAGCCTCCGGCAATGTTAGCCGCCAGGTCCTCGTGCGTCGTGTGCACGCCGCTGTCAATCACGCACACCTTGACCTGCGGGCGGCAGGATTGGGCAGTGGCACAGGCAGTGTTGGCAGCCAGCGGGATCAGCTCAGCTCCCTTGGGATGGGGCAGGCGAGGCAAAGGAGCTCCGGTGCGGCCAGCACTGTAACCGTGTGTCTCATGCTGTGGGAGGCGCATATTGCCGGCCCTAGAAGCCAGCAGAAGAAGCGCCAGTTATTGCCCCCATGCCTGCAGCCGCTGAGGCCGTCCGCCTTGCAACCAAACACATCCAAACACTGCCACGCACACTCATCTGCCCCCAGCCCCAGCCGGCCCCTGCGTCCCGCCTTGGCCCCCTCCCTTGCCCCTGCGTCCCGCCCTGCCCCGCTCACGCTGCTCGACCCGGTGGTTGTTTCCCAGGCACCGGGTGCTGAGATCTGGTGCAGGAACCACATGCCCGAATATCGAGCGGTGGCAGCAAAGAATGCATCGCTGGGCATGCGGCTCGGCCGGTACCTGAAATCTGGCTCAGCGATAGCCACGTCTGCAGGGCGGGCAGGGGCGGCGCATGGGTGGTCGGGCAGGCAGGCAGGCAGGAAGACAGGCAGGCAGGCAGGCAGGCAGTGTGGACGTGACCAGGCCTCGTGGGCTTGGGTGCAGAGCGGCCCTGTGGATCACCACTGGCAGCCCCATACAGCTGCAAGCCACGTAAAGTGGTGTGCCGCCTCGGTTGAGTGCCTTCCCACACATTTTTCTCTGCTCCGACTTCCCCACCACGTATGTCCCACCATGCATGCCTCAGCTGCCCACACCGCCCACCCAACACACCTGGGTTTGCCTTCAGCTGCCTGAGCTTTTCTTCCACGCTTGTGCCGTCTGTGATCTGAAACAGCATCACCGCATCAGGTGGCAATGTGGCAAGGGTGGTTCCATTGGCGGCAGCCGCAACTGCGATGCCGCTGCCACCTGTGCGCTGCAGTTTCAGGCGGTGGTACTTGCCGGTGAAGCGCACCAGCCGCAGGCCTGCCACCACTGCTTTTCTGCCCTGTGCCGAGGCCGTTCTTGCTGCTGCGGGGCTGTTTTTGAATTGCACGAGGACGCGGTCTTTGGCTGCCTCTGGCTGCTGCTCCTCCCAACTGTTCACTGTCCGCTGCGGCGACGGCTGGGTGGCGGCTGCGGCAGAAGTGGCGGCCGCAGCTAGAAGGCAAGCTGCGGCCGAGGGGGGAGCAGGCGGGCGCGGCACGGTTACCGCCTGCTGGATGTCTTCACCTAAGGGAAAGCATGCCCTGCGCTGCTCCGGCTGAGTGCTCACCCTCGCACCGCACAAGTACGACGGCCCGCTGCGCCCCAGTCTTCGACGTGCAATCGGCTGCCACACCACGCAACTGGACCGTAAAACCTACCGCTCAGCGCCAAAGCCAGAAGCCAGGGAGGGCGGAGCCGCCGCTCCCTCGTGGCGCCCCGCATGGCTAAGGGCAGGGCCAGGTAATTTTGCTGGTTAAGGCGCCAATCGGCAGATCGATTTGCATCGCAGCCTTCGCCGGCCAAAGCACGGGCCACAGCACGCCCTCTCACGCTTGGCGCACTTGATGGCTTCCTCATGTTCAAAACACCAGGAAGCGCATCCACAACCTATTTGAAGGATTAAAAATATTGTCTAAATACGGCGCAGTAGCCGTCGGTCCCGTCCTGAGGTTGAGGACCGTCCGTCCGGAGGCACTTGTAAGTTTGCAGAGAGCGCTGGACGGAGAGCAGTGCACATAATGCTAACCCTGGTTGTCGGGATGGTGGCACAAGGAGAGCACGCAGGGGGCGAACCGCAGCCTTGGTACCAAGATAGTACCAAGAGAAGGAGCTCGCCGGCAGCGCGCGCGAGTGGTGCAGAGATGGGCAGGGCTGAGCTGCCCACAAGTGTACACCCTCAGTGCTTGCTAGGACTGCGAACTTCTTAAAAGGCATGCACACTGCTGGATTTTAGAGGAAGCAGTGTGCACACCTGCTAGTTTAGAGGAAGCAGTGGAAGACAGTCTCAAAGCTGACTGATGCAGGCTGGCCGTGCTGCTGCGCCAGAGCTGCAGCTTGCACCGCTGGTCCCGATGGCTGCACCTCTGCCAGCGGCACTGGCGCTGCCGCCTGCACAGCTGCTGGGGCGCCAGGGCTGCTGCCAAAGCGGCCAGAAAGCCAGGCCAGCTTGGGCAGCTGCCGCACCTTCTGTGCCGGGGGGGCCAGCACTGCTGCTGGCAGCACGAGTGGCGGCACAGCAGCTACTGGGTCAGGCGCCTCGGGTAGTGCAGGCATGCCCACGTCATCAAATGCAGGCCCAAACAGGCTGCCAAGCTTGCGGCGCTTGGGGGCGGGCCCACACAGTTCCTGCGTGTGTGCCCCGGCTGCCGCGCTTAGCTGCTGCTGCTGCTGCTCCTCCTGATGCCGCTGCTGCTTGGCTGAGCTGGCTCCTGCAACTGCTGGAGTGGATGAGCTGCCGCCAAGCGCGAACCGGCCAAACAGGCTGCCCGACTGAGCTGCCAAAGGACGGTTGGCCGGCTGCAACGGCGTAGTATTGGCGGCAGCTGCAGGCTGCAGCGCCGCTGGTGGCTTGTTGCTGCGAGCCTTGGGCGGCTGAGAGAACAGCGCCGAGCGCTGGGGGGGCCAGGGGCCCTGGCCGGCACCCGCTCCTCCCCACTGCGGCTGCGGCCGCTGGCTGGGCGCGCTGGCAGTAGGCGGGGGTGGTGGCATGGGGTTCGCCACAAAGCTGCTCCACCTGCTCTTGCCGTTGGCAGCAGGGCCCGGTGGCGGCGGCAGCACCACTCGCGTCAGGGGTGCTGGGGCCGGTGGAGCAGCTGGCACTGGCCCAACATCTACCGCCGCCGCCGCTGCTGCAGCACTACTGTGGAGGGGGGGCTGCCGCTGTGGCTGGGCTGCAGGGGTGCTGCCAGCCAGCCTGCGCTGCATGAGGTGCAGTGCGCCAGCTGTTCCAGCGCCAGCTGGCACTTGCTCCGGTGACTCTCCGGGCTGGTGGTCCAGGCAGGCTGCAGAGCCCTGCTCAGTGCTGTCGTCAGGTGCAGCTGCCGCCAGGCTCTCTGCTGCGCCGCCCTGCTGCGCCTGCTGGGTCACCCCAGGCGATGCCGGCTTGGGCGCCTGCTGGCAGTTCTGCCCCTGCAGCTCCACGCCGGGCGGCACAGACGTGCGAATTGCAGTATCCACTCCCACCAGCCGCTCATGCACCACAGACGCCACCACCTGCGCGGCCAGCCAGGAAGGAGAGAAGTAAGGAAGGGCATGGTAAGTTTGAGGAGTGAGGCAGGGCAGGGCAGATTTGACCCGGCAAGGGCACCCTCACAGCAACGGTGTCCCACCAAATCAGACCGCACGCAAGCACATTGCCGCACCTGTGCTGTGCTCGTCAGATCAGCACACGCAAGCACAGCTGCCGATTGCCACCACATCTAGCTTCGGCCACCCGGCCTCACCTCCACGGGCGTGTTCCGGCCCTTGACGGGCGTGCGGGTGCGGGTGCGCAGCACCAGGGGCGAGGGGAAGCTGTCCAGCGCCAGCGGGCGGCACAGCAGCAGGGCGTCGTCGTGCAGGGAGCCCACCAGCAGGCGGGCTGGGCTGCTGGCCTGACTGTTGCCGGTGCGCTCCACTGCACCCAGTGAGTGGGGATGGCAACCGAACTTAGCATATTATTGAGGCACTTTTTGGCAATGCGCACTGTGCAATCTTCTGCCGGCATGAAGCATGATGATCACACAAATCACCACCAAAGGATCGCCGGGATCATTAAACCTCCCCCCCTGGCTCCCCTGCTTGCTTGCTTGCCTGTAATCTCCAGCTCCACTACCCCGCCTGGAAGCCAGGCTACCGGCAGGCAGCGCAGGCTGACGGCAGGCGGCAGGCACTCGCCCAGGGCCGAGTGCACCTCGTTGCCTGCACAGGGTGGCAACGCACGTGGGTGCAGCCATGGGATTATCAGCATGCAGCACTGGGCAGGCAGCAGTGGCAGCCCACGCTGCACAGTGAGTGCGCTGTGCATGCTGCTCCCTGCCTGGCTGGCAGAAGCTGCACCATTCACCACTGCGCCTCTCACCAAAGGGGTAGTGGCGCTGAGCGAGAGACTCCAGCTTGCGGGGCTCGATCTCTGCCAGCTGGTTCAGTTTGGTGATGCCCGCTGCCGCCAACCGCTGTGCAATTTGCGGCCCAATGCCTGGCAGCTGCCGTGTCTCCTGCTGGCTGTCAGTCCACAGGCGTTGGCGCAGGCTTTTGGCCAGCAACAGCGCATTGAAGGTTGCTGCAGGTTTTGGGCAAGGGGGGCAGGAATGTTGATGACTGCACAAGCAGACAGCTATGCGCTGCATGCAGCCAGGCAGGCAGGGGAGTGCACATTGAGGACTGGCAGGCGGACGTGGTGTGAGCAAGACCACACGCTTCATGGCAGCTTCAACACGCCCAACTGCTCACTGCTGCTCTGCACTCTCCAGCCACAAGCGGTTTTCATGAGTACCACATTGACCCCCACCCCAGGCCTGCCTCACCTGCCGCCCGGCCCGTGTGCTCAAAGTACTTGACCATTGCTGTGGCAATGCGGCGCCCCGTGCTGACAGCTTGCTCCACATCCTGCTCAGGAGGCCGTGCGGAGGGGTATGGACAGCGAAGCGCGCGAGCTTGGGTAAGAGGCAGAGGGTGCCTTACATGGCAGGGAGCCCATTTCATTGGGGGCTGCCGCGACACCTGCCCACGTGCCAAGAGGGCCCCCCCCCCCCCCCCCCACCGTCCACAAGCTCCGTCCTCTGCGCCCCCTCCCCCTCCATGGCATGGAAGGGAGGGGAGTGAGCTGGCGCCAGCTCACACACCTGCTTCAGCGAGTAGTCCAGCTTGTCGCTGGATGTGTCGGCCAGGCCCTCGTTGATCTGCAGAGCAGCAGCATTGCATTGTATTGCAGTGCAGGCCGCTAGGTCATGAAGCTTCATGACCTGCTTCATGACCTTAAGGCATTGACGATACATGTTGGGCACTGGGGGTTGATGCGCCTGGAGGTAGGGCAGTCGTGCCACACAGCAGCACCTCCTGTTCAATCGACCCACAGCAGCTTTAGCATAGTGGCTGCCTGCCTTCCTCCCCGCCAGCCAGCCCGCACCCACCTTCTTCAGCACGGACACCCTGCACGGGCACTGAGAAGCAGACCCCCTGCCCAACCCTTCAGCTTGTAGCAGCACCCACCAGGACGTAGACCTTGTCCGCCCCTGTCACCAGGCGCTCCAGCACCTTGCCCGGCTTGGCGGGGTTCATCAGTGGGTAGCGCACCCGGTCAGAGTGGTTGACCTCGTTCAGCACCTGGAAGACGATGACAGGACAGGGAGGGTGGGAGGGGTGCACTGGTTACGACAGCAGCTCAGCAGCAGGTACCGCACACGGTGTCCGCTGTCAACTTTGCTTAGCTCCTGTGGAGCAGGTTTGCGGGTGGAGCAGGTATGGGGGCAACGGCAGGATAGAGCATGCATGCGCTGTACGCTGCAGGGCGGGCCAGGGAGGGTGAGCACACCTTGTGAAGGGCAAGCGGTGTACCGCTGCCAATCAACCATGCCAAACTGGGGTGCATACTTCCGACGCTGGTCCAACCCAAGCAGCGCGCTGGTCCCAAGCAGGCGGGAGCTACAGCATGCATGCATCAACCACACCTTCTTCTCGCTACGCCGAAGCTTGATGTTGGACAGCTCAGCACTCCTGCACTTGCACAGCACGGAGGATTAAGCACTGGTGGCTCAAACTGGGTGCATAGGAAGCCTCACTGCGCTTCACGGCAATGCACACCAAGTGTGCAACAAAGGCCCAGGCCCCTGGCAGCAGCCTGCCAGGCACGCAGGTGGGTGTGCACACTCACTTGGCCAGGATTGTGACGAGATCGGGGATGGCGGCGCCGGGGCCCACGCTGCACAAGCTGATCATCGTCTTCACGCGGATGTAGCGCTCAGCCATGATCTGAGGGCAGGCAGGCGCGCGCGAGGTAGGGTCAAGGTGCAGCAGCGCTGGCAGCAGCAGTTGCACAGAGTGGATGCTGCCTGCAACATGAGCAGACAGCAGATACACAGGGCAGATTGCCGGCAACCACCCACCTGCCCGGGCTGCAGCGGCTCGAGGCCAAAGCCGTCATCGTGTAGGCGCACCTACAGAGATCTTAGTGCAGAGCAGTAGGTTGGAGAGGAAAGTGCTGCCTTCGAGGACAGCCCAGCACACCACGTGGCCAGCGGCGCCACTGTGCAAACACCTGGCCCAGGGAATACCAGCAGGCACCCCACTTCCTGCCTGCAGCCCCTTCTACCACTCCAAAACCGTGAGCTGCCAGCTGCACACCGTTGATAGTACCAGCCGGCCCCTCAGCCACGACTCTCAGCTGACACAGATGCCCACCCCCACCAGCCCCCCTTCCACCCACCATGCCATGCTGGGCCAGCTCCTGCACCGTTGCCAGCACCAGCCGGTCCCTCAGCCAGCGGTCAAGCGCCTCAGCGCTGGGCTGACGTGGCACGCCGTAGCGCGCAGGGTCACGCTTGACCCGGATGTAGAAGTAGGTGCAGCGCATCCAGTCCACAGCCTGTGAGAGGGTGAGGTGCAGATGAGATGTCAAACTCTCAAGGTTTCCACAAAATCACCAGCATCAGCATCAGAGGCAGCCCCACTTGTGCTGTGCGGACCAGGCAGAACGCAGCGCCAGCACCACGCGGCAGCACCCAGGGTCTGGCCCACCCACCTGTGACACGTCACCGATCGTGCGCAGCGCGATCTCAGCGTTCAGGAACTCGGGCAGCACCTCCTTCAGGGTGGACTCGACCAGCTCGCTGCCGCCCATCAGCTGCTCGTAGCGGCGCATATGCTGTGCATTGACGGGTTGCGGAGGTGAGGATGGCGGGGGATGAAGGGAGTCAGGCAGCAGTGAGTGCAATGCACGCACTCGTGTGCACAAGCAGCAACGTGGGGTTTGCAGGTGGGGGGCAGGAACCGGCGTGCATCGGCTGTTCAGTGGGCTGCCAGCAGGCCCAGCCGCGGCCCTTGCAGGCCATGCGCAGGTGGTTTGCAAGCTGCTGCTTGCCCTGATCCTCAGGCCGACACACTCCGCGTGATACTCTGTTCACTCACCGGCTTCTGGGTCATGATGACAGCCACACCCTCCGTATCAAACTGTGGGCGGCCGGCACGCCCCACCATCTGCCAGGTGGGTGGGTGGGTGGCGCAAGAAGGAGTGCTCAGGGAACAAGGTCGGCAAGCAGGAGGTGTGTTCGACAGGTGCGCTGCTTATGTATAGGCAGGGAAGGGCCTGCATGCAATAGCAGGTGCCAGCTGTGGCGCCCAGCATCCCATTGTGCCAATCATCACTGCCCCAGCCGCTGCAACTCCAACACCCTCCCATTCCTCCTGCCCTCGCCCACCTGCAGGCACGTGCTGCGCTCATACTCCTGGTAGCCCGAGGCATCCTCCGCCTCGCTGCCCACGTAGCGCCGCGTTCCCTTGAGCACCACCAGTCGGGCGGGCAGGTTGACGCCCATGGCCAGGGTGGAGGTGGTGCACAGGACCTGACAGGTGAGAAGGGGCAGAGTAGCGGGCAAGAATGGGGTGGGGGAGTCGCTATATGCATGTCAGGCAAGAGGGCATGGGGCTTGCCACGCTGGCGCGTTGTGGCGGTGCAAGCGCACGGTTCGCAGATGGCAGAGCACGGTGAGGGGTAGCCTCCACCAGACTGGTATGCCCACAGCTGCTGCCCACGCTCCCTTGCCTCCTCTCAGACCCACCCGCAGGTCTTGAGCCACGAACAATGCCTCCACCACCGCCCTGTCAGCCGGCTCCATGGCGGCATGGTGGTAGCCCACCCCCAGGGCCACAAACCCCCGCAGCTGCCCATCCTTGAGCCCCGCAGCCGCCTGCTGCAGCCGCTGGTGCTGCCCCGCATCCCGCACATATGCGCTGGGGCTGCGCCCGCCGCCGCTGCCGCCGCCTGCCCCAGCCCTGGCTGCCTCCTTTGCCAGCTGGGATGCTGTGTCGGTGGTGCCCCGCCGGCTGCTGCAGAAGACCAGGGACGGTTTGCCGGAAGAGTGGTCTGCCACCACCTGGTAGATGTGGTCGTTCAGGCGGCGCTCAAACAGGAAATCTGCGGGCAGGGGGGGTAGGGAGAGGGAGAGGGAGGAGGTGATGGTGATCAGGTTTAAACGGGAGGCAGAGCAGGAAGCATGCAATGGAGCGCATGCTGGCCAGGCAGCAGGCTGGCAGTGGGGATATGAGAGCAGAGCAGGACACAGCACGAATTGCCAAGAGGCAGCTGCACGGACTCAAGATGGGAGAAGGACACCTGCTGCAACAGCCCGGCCTCACCCGTTTTGGTTGGGTTGTACCCTCGGACCACTGTGCGCAGCTTGACCGGCCGCATCTCCTCGCCTGCAGGAGTGGGGACACGGAAGCACAGCGGTTGTGAGACCAAGAAACGGGCAGGATGGCACCGCTGCAAAAAAGCCCACTGCATGGGCAAAAACTGTGCTGCCAAGCGAGCTCGCCTGCCTGCTGTGGCAAGCTGTGTGTGCTGCCTGGGCAGGGCACTCACCAAAGCATTTGATGCCTGTAGGAGGCACGGCCAGCCAGTCCGCCAGATCCTGCAGGGGCGGTGGCGCAGGTGAGGCATGAAGCTGGGTGCACAGGGACGCGGCAGTGTTGGATGCCGTGGCCAGTGAAGAAGAGTGCCAAAGCAGGCAGCACCCAAGACGCCTCCCTCCCGCCACCTCTATCATACGCACAACCTGCTTGGCTGCGCTCCCTCCCAGGAACCAACGCACCGCCTTGATCAATTCACCTGCACGTTGGGGATGGTGGCTGACACCGCTATGTAGCGCACCGAGCCGATGGGCTGCCCCTGCATGTCACGCAGTCTGCAGTGCCGAAGGGGTCACAAGGGGATGCAAGCAGCATGCAAGGGGGCAGCCCTGAGCAGCTGCACAGCATCTGCCTGCAGGCAACGACTGCGGAGTAAGCTGCTTAAGCAGGGCACAGTCTCCAGCGGACACGTGCCAGAGCTGCTGCCCTGGGTAGGTGAGATGGGCCACTCACTTGCTGACCATCTTGATGCGAGCCACCACACCTGCAGGGAGCGTTCAAGAAGGGATCTGGTCATGGAATGGAGAGAGGTTCAACCGGGCATGTCCATCTGAGCTTTAGCCCGCTGCTGCTCAGCGCAGGTGCCCTCCACCCTGCAAGCGCCCACCCAGCTCACCCTCCAAGCTGGAGCCGCGGTTCTCATTCAGCAGGTGGACCTCGTCTGCAGGGCAAAGCAAAGTAAGCGAGAGTCACAACTGGCTGATTCGCTCCCCACAATAGCTGCTGTGTTCCAGTCTGCGCCACGTGGGTAAGTGCCAGCACCCACCTGTGGGTGGGCCCAGCAAATGACGGCAGGCACCGCTCTATCCCTGGCTGGAGGCCCAGCTCCCACCAAGGATCACCAGCCGGATGTCTGCTAAGAGCGCATCACGTCACTCCTTTTCCCCAGTTGCTTTCTAGCATGTTGCGCCCAGCACCCACCGATCAGCACCAGCCCGATGTCTGCAAAGAAGCGCATGCCGCCACGGGTGACGGCATCAAACTGCTCGGGGGTGGCGCAGATGATGTCTGCCGTGTCCAGCCCCGCCAGGCCTTCCCGGTCGGTGTCACCTGGGGGATGACAGCGGGTGGAGCGGGGCAGAGTCAGGTGCAGTGACGACTGGCAGGCGGCAGACATGGAGGGCTGGGAAGAGCAAAGTAGATGCATCAAGGGCATGCACCCATCCCAGCTTCGCCCACCCTGCGTGGACCGGCACTCGCGTGGGGCGCGCCCCAACCCAGGTGACCACGGCCCCTTACCCGTCAGCTCGCGGCAGGTGACGCCCAATGTGCCAAAGCGCTGCCCCCAGTCCCGCACTTTCTCCTGCACCCAGCGTGATCACACGGCGTGGGGTTGAGCGTAGCAGCAGGAGCGAGCAGCCCTGCGCACCGTACCTGCCCGCTCTGCCGATCAGATGCAGCACCCAAGTCAGCCATGCGCCCTTCCGCGGCCACAATCCAGGCAGGAAACTCTTGCCTGCACTAGAGCGCGCGAGGGCGCCAGGTACACAGCCTTCAGGTGGCCCGGCTTGTGGGAGAACTGGGGCCCTTGGGCCCCGGGCACGAGGTTGCGCGACAGCTGGCGCAGGATGGCCAGCTCCAGCAGCACTGTCTTGCCTGCAGGGGGGAGAAAAATAAGGTTTTGCTATGATGAGAGTTAGCTGGAGCACAGGCAGCTTTGGGCATCTGCCGCAGCACGGCGCTTGACAGGCTGGGCGGGGTGTGATGAGCGGCGGCAGAGGCGCCCACCGCCCAGCACCCACCTCCGCCGGTGGGCGCTGCCACAACCACATTGGTCGGGCTCTCGAAGAGAGTGGGCCAGCAGTCATTCTGGATGGCATTGAAGTATCGGAAGGTAAAGACGGCTCGGAAGGGGGCAGGCAGCTCGTCCACGCTGCGCAGGCGGCCATCGGCGGCAGGCGCAGCGGGGCGGGGCGGCGCCACTGGCGGCGCCGCAGCGCCAGCCGCCATCCACGGCTGCTCGCCCACGGGCGCTGCCTGCGAGAAGCCGGCAGGTGCCTGCGAGACCCCGTGCGAGGCGGCCAGGAAGAACTGCTGTGTCTGATAGGGCTGCTGAGCGGGGCCCAGAGGCCCGCGCTGCCAGTGAGCTGCGGCCATTGCGCCTCTCAGCCGCCCTCACGCTGAGTTCGAGAGCATGTCAGGGCAGATCGAGTCCGAGGCACGATAATGACGAAATGAAGAGCTGCGCGGCCAATCTGCCCCCACATTGCCAGTCCGCATGGAGCTCGGTCAAAGCGGCCACATGGAGGGAGGCCACATGTGAGCATTCTGCCCACTCCCTTCTCAAGCCATGGCGGCCCAAGGCGTGGCCTTCGCCCTGGAGGGCGCCAAGCTGCAGCTGGCGACTATCACCGTGCCACTGGCAGCCCTGCCCGCGCAGTCAGCCGCCCAGCAGGCAGGGGAGGGCGACACCAGCAGCAGCCAGCCCGACCTGCTGCCGCCGCCGCTGCCACCTGCGTTCGCAGCGCTGGCGGCGGCACTGGCAGCGGTGCGTGCGGCGGCCACCCCGGCGCTGCCGTTTGCGGCGCACGTGCTGGGTGCTGATCAGCTGCGTGTTGTGTGTCAGAAGACACGAGTGGCAGATGTGTTCAAGCTGCTGCGTGGGAAGCAGGCGGCACTGGGCATTGCAGTCAAGGACGTCAAAAGCCATGTGTCGCTGGCGCCGCCGGCGGGGCAGGAGTTGGCAGCAGCATGTGCAGCAGGGCTGGCGGCAGCCCTGCAGCATGCTGGCTGGTGGCAGATGGACGAGGAGTGCCTGCTGAGTGCTAGCCCACTGGAGCCCTCTACTGACGGCCAGCCCACCACTTGCGCATCGGTACGGCTGCGGGTTCACGTGGCAGGGCCAGCAGCGCCCAAGGAGCCGCCCAAGCTGCTGCTGTTGGTGCTTCCTGGTGAGGTTGATGGCAGGGGGGCATGCCAGAAGACGTGGGAGGGGTTGCTGTCCACTCATGCATTGCCCCTGGAGCAGCAGCGCTGGAGGGAAGAGTGCTTGGGTGGCCATGGCACAGCTTCTGCCTTGCTCGCACTTCGAGGCTGAGCTGCCACCTCAACTTGGCTCACTTGCGGCCTGTTTCACAGACACACATGTTCACCTGCCTGCACCCTGGTACCCTCTTCCCACAGAGCAAGTGGAGTTTCGGCACCCCGCCTGCCGGCCGGGCCTCAGCCTGGAGGAGCACAATGTGCGCATGGCAGGTGAGGCCGGCTCATTTGAGGCCTGCAAGGTTGTGACACACTGTCAGGGTTCAATGGAGGAAGAAGTGAGCAGCTGCTGAAATGCCAGCACTCAGCTTGCAAGTCCTACACAGTCTTGTTCTCTGACACTCATACTTACCCTCCCCGCACTGTCGTGCAGGCACGCTTTGCACGCTGCTACCCGACCTGCGCCCCGGGCTCGTGCAGCGTGTGCGCCCCGCCGACGCCGCCACCCTGGCGCGCTTGCGCCCGCTGTGGGCGGCGCATGGCCAGCCGCTGCCAGCAGATGTGGAGAGGCTTGTGGATGTGTGCCTCGATTGCGACCCAGACGCTCCCAGCTTCCCCATTCCCACGTGCCGGGTGCTGGGGCAGTACGACCTGCAGAGCGTGGCTGCCAAGCGCAGCGCGCCGGGCGTGCAGGCGGCGCTGGCCAAGCTACGAGGTGGGTGCTGAGGGGCGGAGAGGGTGGAGGAGACGCGGGGGGGATGCTGCTGCTGCTGTTTGCCTGTCCCAAGCTGCTCTCCCTTGCCTCCCTACCCTTGCCTTCCTGCCCACTCCACCTCAAAATTGCCCTGCCATCTGCCCTCTTGCTCCTGAGCAGATGACGTGGCGGGCTCTCCCTTCAAGTTTCTGGGAGAGGGTGTGCGCCTGGGGGGCACGGCGCACGAGTGGTACCCAGACGGCCCACCCCCGCTGACCGGGCGCCAGCTGGCAGCGGCTGCAGCAGCCGCAGAGGCAGCACCCACCGTAGTGTTCATGACTGCACGGCAGCACGAGCAGCAGGCGCAGAAGCAGCAGGCCGACGAGGCCGGGCCAGCACTGGGGCCAGCCATTGATGTGGCAAGCTTCTCTGCTGCTCATGCGGGTGCTGGGGCGACGCAGCAGCGCCAGCGGAAGCAGTATGCGCCCATAGATCCAAAGCTGCAGGCCGCTTTTGATGAGGCCAAGCGCCAGCTGGCAGAAGCAGAGCGCCCACTTGGCACAGCGGCCGCAGCACGGCCAGCCGCAGACACAGCAGCAGCAGCCAGCACCAGCAAGCCGCAGCCCCTGGCCCTGCGCCAGGCTGCAGCAGCAGCAGCGGGCGGCGGAAGCCAGAGACCAGGCCTGCCTACAATTAAGAAAGTGGGTGCTGCGGCAACAGCAGGGGCAGCACCCAAGAAAGCAGCGGGTGGGCAGAAGCCGGCAGCTGGGCAGAAGCGGGCCGCTGGCGCCAAGCCCCCAGCGCCCAAGCGGCCCAAGGCAGCCGCTGCTGCTGCCACCGCCAGCGCTGCCAGCACTCCACGCGTTCCCGCTGCGCCCGGCTCCTCTGCCGAGAACGGTGAGTCGTCACAGGCTTGCGACAGCTGTGCATTAGAGGGAATGGGGCACCGCTGCCTGCAGCAGCTCTGCCACCGTAAAGAAGCCCCCTGCTTCATGAATGCAGGTGGCCTGCCTGCCTCGGTGGCAGTGGTAGCTGGTGCAGCACCGCCCTCAGCAGCCAAGCCGGCGACTGGGCGCCCCCCACTGGCCGCCTCTGCTGCGGAGGGTGGTGGCATGGGAGCAGCTGGCACAGCTGGCGCAGGCACAGCTGCTGCCCCCGGCGCGCCGCCCAAGGCGCCGGCCAAGCCACGCGCCAAGGCGGCAGACATCGACATTGCAGCCGGTAGGTGCCCAAGCACAAGGTGGCAAGGAGGGGCAGGAGATGTTGGTGGTTTAGGCTCGGTGTGCGGTTGCTTGACCTAAGCAAAGCTTGGCATTGTGCAGCCACGTCCTCCCGTGGCCCACGCCCTGCCAGGGTGGCCGACGCCCTGCCGGGCAGTCCCTCAGACCTCAGAGCTCAAGCTCTGAGGTCATCCTTCCTGCCCCCTGCCCTGTGCAGTGACAGCCAAGGTGCACCAGATGCACTCAGGGGGCACCCTGGGCAAGGTCACCATCCCAGAGCTGAAGGTGGGTCGGGCTGATTGATAGTGGCAGGACATCCGGAGTGTGCTTGCAGGGATGCTGCGGCACACACGTGACCGTTGGCTAGGAGCGCACACAGCGTGAGGGGCAGAGTTGCCTGGCACTGCACTCTGCCCACCCTTCAGTGTGCTCCTTCCTGTGGTCCCTACTCCCTGCTGCGGCCTGCCTGCAGGCCTACCTCAAGAGCATCAAGCAGCCAGTGGGAGGAAAGAAGGGGGATCTGGAGGAGCGGGTGCGGCAGAGCCTGGGAGGGGCAGCGGCGGGAGCAGGAGCGGTAGCAGGCACGCCGGCGCTGGCACCCGCAGCTGGAGTGGCAGACACGGCTGGGGCCATGGGGTAGGCGAGTGTGGCTGGCAGGGCTGGCAGGCACGAGGTGGCGGGTTTGGCATGTGCCGTGCTGAGATGTGCTGCATGGCAACCGGGACGTGTCTGCACCTGATTTGCACATGGAACAGTGATGAGATTGCATACATAGTGCAGGTATGTATTCAACTTGATGGCACAGGCAGGCAGTGAGGCGGGTCAGAATAGGCGAGCAACAGGCGCTCCAGTGCCCCCCCCCCCCCTTTCGACAAACCCTTGCTTGTGTCCATATACAGAGAGTCCTCTGGATGTGCACCGGTGCACACTCACTGCCAGTCGAAGGGCTCGAATGCATATGGCAGCCGCTCTGACGCCATGCCGGTCACCGAGCGGAGCGCGTCCACCAACTGCACGACGTAGGAGCGCAGCAGGGCGTGGGGGCAGCACGGACAGCCACGAGCCACACATGTGCATGCGTGCCTGCTCAACACGTGTGGCCTGCCTGGTGCAGCCAGCGCAGCACCCCGAGCTCAACATGCCTGCACACTGCAGTGTGCAGCGCTGCCAGCGCAGGGCAGGGCAGGGCAGGGCAGGGCAGGGCAGGGCAGGGCATCAGCGCTGCTGCACGGCAAGACACCAGCGAGCAACGGGGTGCACTAGGAGGGACATGGCAGGGCCAGGGGCGCAATTTTTGGGGTGCACGTACCCGGTATCCAAACTTCAACTCGGCGTCGCTGAGAGGGTACTCTTCAGGGTCTGAGGCCTCGTACACATTGTTGACCTGCAGTGCAAGGCAAGGAAGAACAGGGAGGCAGGCGTGCATGAGAGATGCATGCGTGCACTCCCCCCGGCAACCCTGAGGGTTGACGGGGAAGAACAAGGTTACAAGCATGAATGATTGATGCATGCGTGCACTCCCCCCCCCCTGATGCATCGCCCGCCATCTGCCTAGCTTCCCTGCTCCATGTCGCGTACAGCACCCAGCCCACGCGTCCCCCTTCCCACTCCCTTGCCCTGACCCACCACCGCGATCTCCCAGTTGCTCATCCGGCTCCAGTCAAAGGTGTAGAAGCGCTTGACTGCTGTCTCCACCTCTTCTCGGCACTGCTCCTTGCTGTACGTGATGCCAGCTGGCATGTGCTGCTGCATCACCATCCATGCGGGCCAAGGCGTCAATGTGTAGCGCCTGGGCTAAGCAGGCTCAACCTGACGCGGCACGCTTTGCAGAAGCACACACTTGAGACGTGACCTGCTGAAAAGGCGGGACGGCAGCTGCTGGAAGGTTGCAACCGAGCACAGGTGTCGCCACCCAACGCACGCAGCTGCCTGGCAGCTGCTCACCTGCATGGTGTGCTGCAGCTTGAGGTAGCCCCCCTCTGTGCTGTCCTTGCAGTAGTGAGCCGTCATCGCCTCCAGCCGTGGGCGCAGCCTGAAGGGGGGCAGCAGCACGAGGCAGGGAGACAGTGAGGGTGAGCATCACCTGGAGGAGTGACCTTACGCTCAGGCAGGCTGCAGGGGCATGGCGCCCGCCTAAGGGCGCAAGCAGTGTGGCTCACACTGGAGCCTGCAAGATTTGGAATTTCCTGACAGCCATGGCATGCACAGCAGCGCTGCTCGTACCTGGGCAGCCGCTCCTCCACGCCCTGCGCTTGGATGTCCCGCATCCAGCGGGGCGAATCAAAGCGCCCCGTCGCCGGGTTGCGAACCGCGTGCTGCAGCCAGCGCTCCATCCGCTGCTGCGGCGTGGCATCCTCTGGCAGCTTGGGTAGCGTGAACACGACGTCCTGCCCGCTGGGGTGGCCCTTGCATGCGCACAACAGCAGCGTGGTGCCGCAGAGCGCGCAGGGTGGGCGTCACTGTCGCCGGCGGCCGCCATTCTCGACAGAGACTGGGTAACCCCCCTGCTGCGAGGGCCGGGCCTGCAGAGCTCTGTACCCGCGCAATTTGACACGGAGGGATTATTTGTGGCCCGGTTGGAGATGGCCCGGCAACTGCGGGAGCGCCGGTAGAGTCGCAAACACGCAGGGAACTACGCCTTTAGTTCCGTGAGCTGCCGCAGATGCACAATTCAATATGCAGATGCAGCTAGGCGGGATGGCCCAAGACGTCATGATGAGCAGCGCTGCCCAGGGCTGCAGCGTGCCCGCCGCAAGCGGGCGCACCGTGCAGCCGCGATGTTGCCTTCTTGTGCTCCCTGTCAATGAGGAATGACACTTCATCTTATCAGCACTATTTGATGTGCGCTGTGTGGGTGGTCGGAAGCGCCGCAACACAGCACACCGCCTTTGCCTTCTTGATGACGGTCAGCTGGCTGGCACGGGCTTGCCGGCAAAGCGTGTGATCATGAGGTTGTTCACCTTGGCTATGAGCGGATTCGGAATCCAATCATTATATGTGTACCAAGGCAAGCAAGCACAGATGCTGGGAGCTCCATACGTGCGACGGTCATATGCCGCGGCCGCTCGCAGCGGCGCCAACATGGCGGTGATGCAGCACCAGTGCCACCTAGACCGAACCCCCTGTAAGGCCCAGGCGGACAGGGCTCGCCCCGGGGCAGCCCGCGCCTCTG